>JASCZW010019634.1:0-13448 GCA_034211315.2 Aedes japonicus
AGTAGTTTTTTGAAATTGAGCGGAGTGTGTGTGAGGTAGTATTTCGAATAACGTCGCAATTTTTAACCAATCCATCCCCAGCTGCGGAGTAGGTCAAGGCACAGATTGTGCGTTTGTTTCGAAGCACTACCTGGACAACGCTCCTCCGCTCAACGGCGTATCACCGCGCATTCAATTCGTGCCACAGTCTCGCCGTGCGCTGGCGGAACTATCACATTTCTCTTCACAACTTTTCCATCTTCCGTTTGAGCTTCTGTTGGATCCTCCAGTCGCTTAAAACGGTTGGACAGCCGGAACCAGGCTCTCCATTCTCCAGAAGTGCCAGAATCTTGCAGAAGTTTCCGCGATCGTATCCGGCTGACACGAAGTGTCGTGGCCCCCATGGTCGACTTGTTAAGGCCCGGATAGAGCCGGCGATACGAACAAAACCATAGATCGAAGTTGTTTCCACTGTTCTCGCCATAGATGCCATAAATAAACTGATGGAGCTGTCAAATGTTCACAGTATATAGGCAACTAGTATATATTGACTACTGGCCGGTGGATCAACAACCAGGTGGCAGGCTAATCTCATGGATAATTGGAACATGCTTGATGCTACTATATTAAACCCAAATGCACTGTCAATTTACAAAACAAGCTGAAAAACTGTAGGGAACAAATTTTACTTTGATCGGACGCAAAGAAGTGGTTCATTTTACCCGATTTTCCCTCACACATGCATAAATTCATATACCATGTGGTTCGGAAGATTGGCGCTAGTAATATTGCTCTTACTTGCACTGTAATTATGTAAAAATGTCCGGAGAATCGAGTGGTGATGGTTTTGTTTAGGGTTGACCTCAGTAAATGGTCCATTTTACCCGAATCCCCCCCATAATTTAATAACCTCATATACTTGCGTTGTTCTTACGTAAAAATGTCCGGAGAATCGAATGGTCATAGTTTCGTTTAGGGTTGACCTCAGTAAATTGTCAATTTTACCCGAATTCCTCTCATAATTTAATAAATCATTTAAATCATGCTGTTTTGAAGATCAGCGCTAGTAATATTGCTCTCACTTTCACTGTACTTATGTAAAAATGTCGGGAGAATCAAATGGGGATGGTTTTGTTTAGGGTTGACCTCAGTAAATTGTCCATTTTACCAGATTTCCCACCATAATTTAATAACCTCTTATACCTTGCCGTTTTGAAGATTTTACCTAAAAATGTCCGGAGAATGGGATGGTGATGATTTTGTTTAGGTTTGACCACAGTAAATTGTCCATTTCACCCGAATTCGCCTCATAATTTAATAATATCATTTAAATCATGCTGTTTCGAAGATTGGTGCTAGTAATATTGCTCTCACTTGGACTGTTCTTACATAAAAAAGTCCGAAGAATCGGGTGATGATGGTTTCGTTTTGGGTTGACCACAGTAAATTGTCCATTTTACCCGATTTCCCTGGATACTTGAAAAACCTCATATACTATGCTGTTTTGACGATCGGCACTGGCTATATTGCTCTCACTTGCTCTGTTCTTACGTTTAGGGTTTACCTCAGTAAATTGTCAATTTTACCCGAATTCCTCTCATAATTTAATAAAATCATTTAAATCATGCTGTTTTGAAGATCGGCGCTAGTAATATTGCTCTCATTTGCACTGTACTTATGTAAAAATGTCGGGAGAATCAAATGGTGATGGTTTCATTTAGGGTTGACCTCTGGAAATGGTCCATTTTACCCGATTTTCTTCATACCAGAATAATCTCATAAACCAACGCGAGGATGCGTTTGAGGTGATCGTGAGTCGACCAAAAATTGGAGGCAGTGGTAGCAGCAACACAGACAACAAGGCGCGACGTCTTTTAACAGATCCGTAAAAGTTCGCCGAAATTCTTGTTATTCTGAAACAACTGGCCAACCTTGATTAGCAGCTTGATGCTCAAAAGGTCAAGCAGTTGTACCACAAAATGGAAGATATCATCATGCCAGAATTCAACCATGTGAAACGACTAACTCCATCTCGCAAATAATAAAGCGACCGTAGATAATGCCGACGACAGTTATACAGATTTTGATGGGAGCGAAGACAATGATACGTTGTAGAGCAAACTTTTGTAGTCGATTTACATTAGAAGGTCAACCGTAAATGAGGTCAACCGTAAATGAAACCATGATCATTCAATTTTCCGGACATTTTTACAGAAGTACTGAGCAAGTGAGAGCAATATTACTAGCGCCGTTTGAAGACGACAGCATGATTTGAATGATATTATTAAATTATGAGAGAAATTCGGGTAAAATGGACAATCAACTGAGGTCAACCCTAAACAAAACTATCACCATTCGATTCTCCGGACATTTTTACAAAAATAAATTGCAAGTGAGAGCAATAGAAGCGCATGGTATACGGGCTTTTTCAAGTGTGAGGGGAAATCGGGTAAAATGGACATTTTTTTGTTGGCAATCCTAAACGAAACCATCATCATTCGATTCTTTGGAGATTTTTACATGAGTGCAGTGCATGTGAGAGCAATATTACTAGCGCCGATCTTCGAAACAGCGGGATTTAAATGATATTATTAAATTATGAAGGGAATTCGGGTAAAATGGACAATATACTGTGGTCCACTCTGAACGAAACTATCACCATTTGATTCTCCGGACATTTTTAAGTAAGAACAGTGCAGGTGAGAGCAATTTTACTAGCGGCAATCTTCCGAACCACATGGTATATGAGTTTATGAATGTGTGAGGGAAAATCGGGTAAAATGGACCACTTCCTGGCATCCGATCAAAATAAAAATTTGTTCCCTACAGTTTTTCAGCTTGTTTTGCAAATTTACAGTGCATTTGAGTTTAATATAGTGGCACCAAGTTTAGTTTTTGGGTAATAATTCTAGTTTGCGTCCAAAAATCAGGGGGAGAAATGGGCAAATGACACTCTATTGTGGTCAACCCTAAATGAAACCAACACCATTGGATTTCCTCATTTTTTCCCATAAGATAAATTATTGTTCAGGACTCCACCTATGCGCCGTCTAAACTAATGGGATTTTGATCCATTTTTGCCCACTGTGCAGCGTTGTGCTAAGTTTGATATAAGTTCACCCAAGTAACACAGAAAACATCTCTTTAAGAATGACTTATAAAACATATTTTTATAAATGTATTATAAGTATTTTGCAAAACATGTCACGTTTTGAGTGGTTTGAATCATTCGTATTTTATATGACTGAAGAGCCAAACCAGCTCTCTCTCTCTCTCTCTCTCTCTCTCTCTCTCTCTCTGACTGATGATTGAGCTAAAACTACTTTTTTCATTGCTGCAAGTGATTTATTCTTCATAGTTGTTCTTCAAACGTCGTTCTATACATTTATAAAACAAAAATAGGAGAAGATTGTATAGATGGTTACAAATACAGTTGAACTAACATTATACAAACCATGTTTTGTGACATAACAATGGATTTGTTGTACAAGATTGTGGTTTCATAGCCAACGAGAAGGAAATCATAGATACTAAGTAAAGGCTTTTCAACAGTTTCAAGTTGGTGTAGTAAAGAAGCTAAAAACGTTCCACGACAAGGACTAAGCCCGATTCAAAGTAAATTTGGACGCATTCAAGTGATCATAACTCAAGAATTAAACAATTGATCAAAACGTCAAACAAAAGGATTACACTGGGAGGTTTGAAACGATATATATAAAGTTATTATATTTTAACGTTTCGAACGGTACTGTTCGAACGTTTATTGCACTTTACTTTACTGTAATCCTTTTGTTCAGAAGGTATGCCCTTATTGCGTCCACAATTTTATAGGCACAAAATTGGGTCTATTCATGGATGTAACTTCGTCCCATTCGTTGTTTTTATTGATAAACGCAGTCTGTGTACGTTTTTTTCTCATTTTATGAATTAAGGCATTGCTAGCTGTATCCATTTTACTTAACACATAATTTCACAAAACAAACTTAAGTAAACTGCTTCGAAACACTTAAGTAATGTTCATCTATGATTTATCAGCCATTCAATAATGAAAACATTATAATTCACTATACAATGATTTTGTTCCTTCGGTTTGTATTTAGATGAGCCACTTAAAAACAAACAACAGCAAACTCATGCATTTCCATTTAAAATTTTACCAATAACAACCTTTTTAGTACGTTAATGATACAACAGGCCATAGTTGGGAACATTCCAAAAAATATTTCCCTAACATAGGGTCTACGATTTTCTTGTAAAATCATTGTTATTTTAACTATGTGAACAGTTAGTTTCTAACGTGCAACTATTTTCTGTGCATCCAGACTGCATTACTCGCTTTATCGATTCAATTAAGCCATATTTACATCACTTGAAGATCGTGTAGATCATCTGTTCAGCTTAACCAGTGAAATCATGATGCCCCAAAAGTTCAAGAAATCGAAAATTACGCAGAAGTGAACAACTATAAGTTGATTAATATTGTCTCAATTACTTCGGATTATATCGGCCATCCTAATAGCAACATGATTTTGTTGATTATTGCTAATTTAATGACACATTTGGTACATAGGCCGAATGAAGGAGCTAGGCTAACATTACATCCCCTTACCCTACGTTACAAACTCACGATAGCACGTCGATTGGCGCTCTTCGTAGCAAACTTCCATGTACAGTATGCAAAAAAAGTGTATCCACCCCAGTGAAAAAAGAAATTTCTTCACGGTTAATTGTTGTTCAGTTTATCATTATTTATGTAAAAATAAAGCCAATTCATGCGAGTTCAAAATGAAAACAATTTCTTTTGCATTTGAGACATGGTGTTAAAAAAATAGTTATAAAATAACGATAAAAAAAGTCTATCTACCCGTCTGGCTCACATAGTTTTAGTACATCGTTTGACCACTTTTGGCTTCAATAACAGCTCGGCATCGTTGTGACATTGACTCAACAAGCTTAGAAGTTGTTTCCGGGGTGATTTTGTCCCATTCAGTTGAGATTACCTGCCACAATTGTGATGCTTGTTGGTTTTTACTCCTGGACTAATATTCAAAATTGACCAGAGATGCTCGATAGGATTAAGGTCAGGAGATTGTGCTGGCCACTCCATAGCATTGATACGCTTTTCCTTGAAACACTGCGGAATCAGCGTTGAGGTGTGCTGTGGATCTCCGTCTTGTTGGAACGTATATCTGCACCCAACTTAAGCTGTTGTGCAGATGCTAGTAGTTTTCGCTTCAAAATGTCCAAATACACCTCCTTGGTCATGATTTCATCAATGAACTCAAGTTCTCCAACGCCGGATGCAGCCATAGATCCCCACACCATGACTCTACCTGCAGAAAAAAATCAAAGTCATGCTCAGTTGGTAAAGTAACTCACCACCGCCATGCATGACTGTAGGTGGCAAACACTCATTTTTCAAACTTTAACCGAATAGCATAACTTTCGTCTCGTCTCACCAAATCACCTTATTCCAGTCATCACTGGTCCATGAAATGTGGTCCTAGGCCCACTACAATCTGTTTTTGATTTTTTTTTTGCGGACAACCATGGCTTTTCAAGTGCTACTCTGCTCTTAAGACCTTTCTAATGAAGACGATTTCGTACGGATTGTGATGCCAGTTGATTTTTTTTTTTTGCAATTGCCGGAGCAGATAGTCCCCAGTCCAGTTTCGCCTTCTTCACGAAAGTTCTGTCAATTCGCCAGTTGTCTTTAGAGGACGCCCCGATCGCTTAGCTGGTGAGATAGAACCACGCTTTTTGTACATCTGCAGAATCCTAGTGACCGTATCTTTGTGACACTGGACAATATCGGAAATATCACGGTAGTTTTGCCAGTTTTGTGATGTTCAATAATCAAATATCGGATACTTATCGAAATTTGTGCTGGCATTTTGCAACAAATAACTTCAAAAACACGACACTGATCTTTTTAGCACAAACACTTTAAGAGCACTAAATGACAGCTAGACACAATGTTTACATTCAAAAAAGTTGCAGAATACACACAAAAACTCCGGAAAACACACTTAAATCGAGGTATCCGTTTGGGGGTAGATAAAAATGTTTGCGTAATTTTTTACCCGTTTTCGTAATTCATAAAATCAAGCTAAACAATGCATTACGTCCTAAGTAACAATGAGAGACTCTCTTTGTCGACTTTGTCTTTGCGTTCCTACGGGTATGTAAAAATATGTTGTATTTTAAGTGTGACTAAGGATCCAATACGTCGAAAACATCAGCTAATCGTTTTATAGACAAACTATTAACCAAAGAGAAAGTCGACGAAGAGAATCTCTCAATTTTACTTAGGACCTAATGCATTGTTCAGCTTGAAAGCTCAAGAAAAGATAAAAACGCCGTATGTTCAATGACAACAAGATAAATAAACATATATTGATAAATAATGGAGGAACACTCATCATATAAAACTGATTTTCACCGGAAAAAAATGTTAATTGGTAGGGGGGGGGGGGGCTGGAAAAACTTATTTTGCATACTGTAGCTAACATAGGATGTTTTTATTTCCATCTGATCAGCATCGAAAGAATTTCGACAGTAGGGGATGGTAGCTTCAGATCACGTAGAGCCATATATCTCAAACAGGTACATTCGGTTGTCTACCTCGAGCCCGAAGGGAATCATAAAGCTCAGATATGACTCCATGATGCTCAGCACAATTTCAAATAACGTGATCTGCGTCCTGGTAACCATGTCCACATTCACAGATATTGCTGTCAGTCAGCCCAACACGGTGTAAATGACCGTTTGAAAAATAATAACTGGACATTAGGAATGACATCACACGACTGAACTTTCGATCAACATCCATCCCATGAAACCAAGATTTCTTTGAAACCGAAAGTGATAGAATGTTGCCATTGCCTCAAATCTCCTTTGCGTTATATATATTGCCAGCTGACGACTGACTGTTGATGAAAAATAGGGAAAAAAATCATTGAAGGCGATTTGTCCATAAAAAATATCGCCTTCCATAGCGCCCAGCTTTGCAAGCGAGTCCGCTCTCTCATTGTCCAGAATCAAACAATGAGAATATATAAAATAACGCGAAGATATAGTACTTCGAAGTTTCTGTATTTTCATGATAAAATGCGAGGAGTGCTTTACAGGCCTATTGAACTGAGACTGTTCGTGAAAATAAAGTTCTGATCCGGTGTAAGTGAGACATTAATTTCTAGCGTAAAGTGTATCGTTGCTAATTTAGCGACATTTACGGAACAAGGAGCTTGAAGTTCATGATAGGTACTATGAATTTCATTGTATATACCAAATGATCAGTGAAGAACGATTCTGTGGAATCAACTTGGCCAAACTTTGTTGCAAATATTCATGTGCAATTATAAGATGATGCTGTGTTATGTACAAGTGGTAAAAAGTCATGCAGCGAGTTTAAAAAAATTTTTGTCTGGAATAACGAAAGATGCGCATGTGCTCCTCACCATGTCCCGGAAATTGTGCAGAGAAAGTTGATCATTTGCTGGCATTTTCCCTTCAGATACTGAATGTGGGATATCCAGGTGCATTTAGAACCGAACCAGACTCTAAGATATTATAATGACATGGACTGAGTTATTGGTGTACCCAAGGGTAAGTCGCTTAGAACAGTGTGTCAGCCACGATATTTTACACACTAGACGAATAGTTTTCATAACTGTGGAACTTCGATTTCGAATCCATACAACATGTGTGGCACATTGAGTAAGAGTTTTTACAGTTGAGTTTTTATAAAATAAGAAACCAGCAACCTTGCTAATATGCATTGCCTGGTTGCCAGGAACAGCAACAAATTGACGCTCAGCACATCGGCACATTCAGTACTTTACGGAATCACCCAGAACATTGCAACGCTTGTAGATACACTTATATAAATAGCATAGGAGAAAAGCGTGCTAAGTGATCAACTCTTTGGGTGTACGGTGTACTCCAAATTTGAAACTTCAGTTATGGTGGGTTATGCTTCCTAGAAAAAAACTACTAACTCAGTCTTCTCCGTAGAGAATTTGATACCTAGCTCTAGACCTTTAGTAGACAAATTGTCTAAGGTATCCTGTACGTATCCTTGCAGATCGACCCCATTGGACACCGTTAAAGCCACTACGCCATCATCTGCAAGTTGTCTCAATGTACAGTTGTCACTTAGAAATACTCAAAAGGGGACTTAAACATAATCTCTGGGGAGACCTTTGTAACTTAATTGAGGAGCTGTAGAGTTTCCATGAGAAAAGCTCATATGTTTCTGTGATACACATTTGTTTGAAATGTTATTCATTAATAAAGAAAACCCACAAGCGTGGAGTGTATCTGAAAGAACTTCAACAGATACTGAATCAAAAGGCCCCTTGATATCTTTGATTTTTTTAGCAAAAGCCAACTGAATATCTGTGGAAACCAACGGTGCATTGATTGAAGATTTTCAAGCCATCAGTTCAAATGAATGATGCGTTGTTTTCAAGGCAACATTGTTTGCTAGTAGTATCGGCATAATAGCACTGTTCATTACTCTAGACATACCTATATTCCAATACTGTCTACTGACCAGTTGATTGAGCATAACATAAACATCATAAACATAAACATAACATAACATAAACATCAGCTTTCTAAATAATTGTATTATTCGCATATACACTTCGATGGGTCAGTGCAGCATGCAGTTAACATCCAATTGCTCTTAAATTTTAAGAATACGATCGAGAAAGCATTTGGATTCGAATAAGTCTACGGGAACTAAATTCATAATCACCCTATTGCGAGCGCAAAGTTCTAATAGTAGCGTAAAAAGCATAAAAGGAAAAGCTGTAGTAGGCATGAAGAAATTCACAAGACAAAGGACTCCGCCTGTAGGAAAAGAACCATAAATTCGCTATCATCTCTCAGCACAGTCTCTATCATCATCAACATCTCCGCTGCAGTCATTACCATACTGATGATGTTGGGCCTACATTACACTGGAAATTCTATTCAGCTGTCCGACCCAGAACTGTTGTGTGCCTGAATGGATTCAACTTGCGGCGGTGACAATGGTTATGTAATACAGAGGAAAACAAAACATCGTTCACGAAATTCATAGCCGTTGTTCACTGATTTATGTACAATTTTATCGTCTGCGAAAAATTGCATATAAAAGAAAGATAGGCAGGGTTGAAAGGAATTTCCTGTGCAAACAGCAACAATTGAAAGTGACGATGCTTTGGGTATTCGAGGAGCACACTTTTATCGTAAACCGACGCTTTTTTGTATAGGCCCTAATAGTGAATTTGTAAAATTTCAAACTGTTGGGAACTGAAACAACAAGGTTTTGAATACGAAGCTCGATCAAAGATGTTTAGGAAGCTGATTTTAGTTTGTAATAATTTAATTTGTTTAGTTACTTCTAACTGAATACTTACTACAATAAATCTAATCAGGACCTTGAACTTAACATTTTATCATCCGTAATCGAAGAAGCTAGAATCAAATGTTGGAGATAACCATGCGTTATGTAATAATGTAATAATGTAATAATGAGTTATGTAATTTTCCAGCTGCCAAAATAATATCTAAATAATAACATCTCATCTTATCCCATTGTGTTATTGTGTTATTGGACGCAAACTTCGTTGAACTGGTGCCCCTTGCACCCCTCGTGGAAGCTGAACAGCTTCTCGAATCACATATCACATCTTCTAAGTAAAAGGATCTATAAACATGGGGAATCTGATTGTAGAAACACTGTAGTTTACGTTGACTCCATTTGAGTGAAGGTTGACAGCCCAACCGAAAAATAGCCGCCTTGGATCTTTTCACTTAAAACATCACAATGAACGACATTGAATTCGCTCTTGCTGTATTGCAGACTGCATACTAGTTTTATCGTACAAACAGAACCTGCGAAATCTCTGAGATATGTGCCACTGCAAACTCGAAGTGGCGACACCATTTGAGGATTCAATAAACCTCCACTTTGATGTTTGAAGAAGTATTATTTCAAGAACTAATACTCTTTATCAATTGAGAAAAGACACGCAAAGTCTCTCTACGTTCCTGGGAAATGAGATGATTGCAAATGTTTTCCTTCTCTGTCAAATTGTTATTCTAATAAAGAAAATTCAATTTCACCAACGAGTCAGCACAACTTATCACTTCGCCCTGTCATCGGAACGCATATCTAATCAGACACGACACGAGTCGCGTGAATAGAATAAGCGTTCGAACGTGACTTGTCTATCGAAACAACAACAGACTTGTAGAATGGTTGTATGTGATGATGAAAGCATGGTATCGTACCGTTGTTCCTAGAGGTTCACATCACATATGCACACACATGGTTAAATCAACTAACAAGCTCAACCCGTTTCGTGTTTTTTTTTTCCTCCTCTCTGGGACACAGGAGAGCATCAGTTTGGAAAATATGAACTTCTTCACTCAACTTCTATTGTTCTGCTTTCCGTCGTCATCGTCGTCGGCGTCGTCGGCGTCGTCACCAGCGGCGTAATCCTGGTTTGTGGAAAACTTCTCCTCCCGACATGGACGGTGACGATACCACAGTGTTCACAACATGAAACGTGACGAGAAGCGTTAATAACGTTGTTAACAGTCATTATTGCGTTGTGATCCGTGAGCGACGATTCTGACGCTTCTCCATTCCCTTATATTCCAGTGGCTTCCTTGGCATATGAAGCTGATTACTGTGTGTCTTATCACAACCTGTTGGTTGGATGCCTCCGTCGTAAGTGATTGGTTGAGTTGAACGGATTAATTCACTCAGAAAGTTATGAGTTATTTTGTTGATTGTTTGTTTGCCATGCTACCGCTAGACGCAGTGCTCAATCGTTTATGAAATTTTAATAGAAAAGTTTACCCTTTCGGCATCGTGTAAGGCAAGTTAAGATTTTCAAATGTGAATTTTTATAACTTCAATTTGGGTTGTTATCAGGGCAATCTGATCTTTTGACGGCTTCATGAGTCTTGAATAGGGTAGTTAAGAGAGACGTGTACTGTTCTTTGTGTATGTGTTTAAAGCTCTCGTATAATGACTGTAGAGTTTCGAAGCCGTCAAACGTGAAAAGCCTGCTCATTAGCTCTCACGCATTTTATGTATGTTAAAACTCCTCAAACCTCCAAAGCAGTATTTTTCTTTATTCACCTCTATGTCTGTGCACCATTTACCAACACATAAAAACCCACCATAATACTCAATTCCAATAATTGCAATTACAAATCGCAGAACTCACACATGTCCCTCTGCTTTAAGTGCAGTGAGCAACCGAGCTGTCATTTTCAAAAGTTCGCGTGACTTTTCCTCTGAGGCGATGGGAAATAGACCAGACGAGAAAGTATCCCTCCCAAAGCGTGTCACATGAAGGAAAATCACCTGTCAGCTGTCGAACCATTGAAGACATCCCGGTGAACCACAGGAGAAACTTCTGCCAGCCACATATCGATAGAAATGTAGGTTTATGTTCCTTTGCTCAGTTCTACCGATGTGCTCCTGGGCTATGCTGTATGTAGGAATATACACATAGGTGGTATAGCTACCTGACTTGGTGGAAGTTAAACGCTTACAAACGAGTGTGTTGAGAAGGGCTCGATGAAGACGACGGCACGGTAGTTGGCTTCGTAAAAATTAATATTATGTCATCAATAATTCGGAGGTTGTTTACTGTATTATTTTGGGGTTTCCGGCCTACCATGTTGATATTTATGGTTAGTAACTGTTGTTGAAAGCGAAAAAATGCGTAAGAAATTCCCGTTGACGGCATTCGCATAGGGTGGCGAATTTCTACATTTTTCTCCTCCAGGCACACACTAAATCTACACTCATAACCGCTTAAACACAATCATAACGGAAACGGAACGGAAAACGGATTTTTTTTTTTTAACCAGTTCGTTTATTTGACGGAAATTTTGACAGTTGCTGAAAGTGACTTCGATATGTCCAATTAAAATCAGCTTGGATCTAGCTTGTTTTCTTTCCGACAGATCCGATTCAGATCGGGCTTTGCCGTTATCATTGTGTTTGGGCCATAACCGTGTGTAGGATTTTTTTCTGTGAAAATTTGGGGTCGTGGATCCACTTAATTAATTATAAAATCGAACTGGGTGCATCAGATATGCTGAACAATCTATTTTATTGTTGAGTAAGCTTAGTTTTGCCAACCCGCTGTGAGGGTTGATAGCACCCTTGGAAAATTTTAAAAACTGCGCCCTTTGTCATTCGTAGCTATCGATTTTTCAAAAAGAGATATATATGTGTCAAATTAATAATGGAGAAGACTGCTTCTTTAAACTTTTGCACCAACTAATAGGATTGAAATACAATACTCAAGTGATTTATTTTTCACTAGCTGAACCCGGTGCGAGCGCCGCTACACTTGCAACTACATAAATGAAAATTTAATAGAACTGACGCATTTATGGTTGTTTTTCGGAATGAGTTTTGTGAAAATATTTTCGTTTGCTAATGTGTGTCATTTCTCAAAATCTTTTTAACTTAACCCCCAGGTCGGTAGTTTCTACCATGGTATTTCTTTCTTTGTAGAAGCATTTCATAGGCATTTTTTTATCTTCAAACTACGCCGTATCCTGTCGATGTGAACGTAGTTTACTCTTTCATAACCTTACATTAACTTCTTGTGCATAATGTAGTACTGAGAGTAGCTAAACAGCTAAAGCATCCCCCTTTCTTGACTGAAAAGAAGTTCAAACTTCTATCAGAACCTGCTTCTTATTAGAGAAGTATGCACTTTGTGTTTTAGTTGCCTGGATGGATCTCATATATGTATAGTTGAAATTTGTGTTTCATTTGTATTGTTCAAAAACCTCCACATGCCCAATTTGGATCAATATGCATGATTAGTTCTCGAGTTATGTAGCAAGTTCTGTTTCATTTCTATGAGAGCCCCTCCCCCCACTCCCCTTCCAATTGGAAAAGAGGTCTCGAACCACCATAGAAACATTTCTTGCCTCAAAATCTCCACATGACAAGTTTGGTTCCATTTGCTTGATTAGTTCTCGAGTATTGTATGGAAGCCCCACTTCGAGAAGGGGGAGGGATCTCCAACCATTTACCAATTTACCAATTTACTACTGCGTGTTGTTTCGAATCGTTACTTTATTACTCCGGAGATTATTTCACCAAAAAATTTGTTGAAACCAACCCAAAGGGTGAAATGTTACAGCTTATTGAAAGTGATGCAATTTAACTGTGGACGCCCTTTAGTAGCAATGGTATCAGACACACTCACCGTGCATTCTCGTTTTGAGGTGTTGGTTAATAAGGTCTGGAGTACGGTAAGTGCGGCAAGTGAGTGCGCTTGTTTCAGGCCTGAAAGCGAACTGCCGATAATCGAGGAAACCTGGTTTTCCATTTGTACGATAATTAGACGTCGGTTTACGATCTTCTCAAAAATCTATCAAATAGATTTTCGTAGTTCAGTCAGTCATAGTCATAGTACGTGGATCTATCC
>JASCZW010019635.1:0-13459 GCA_034211315.2 Aedes japonicus
TTGGATTGGTTGATTGATTTGGATTGGATTGTGGATTGGATTTGATTGATTGGATTGATTTGGATTGATTTGGATTGGATTTGGATTGTTGATTGTTGGATTGATTTGATTGATTGGATTGGATTTGTTGATTTGGATTGGTTGGATTGGTTGGATTGGTTTGGATTTGGATTGGTGGATTGGTTGGATTGGATTTGGATTGGATTTGGATTGGTTGGATTGGATTTGGATTGGTTGGATGTTGATTGGTTGGATTGGTTGGATTGGTTGGATTGGATTTGGATTGGATTTGAATTGGATTTGGATTGGATTGGATTGGATTTGGATTGGATTGTTGTGTCAATCTGTTAAGCTCGTGTCGTGCGTATTCCAGGATGATTTCTAGATCTAAAAAATTCTGTACAAAATTCTAGACCGTCCTAGACGAGATTGTGAAGAATCTCGGATGCGATGCTGGAGAATTTCAATCGAGATTCTTTAGCATCTTCTACGATTTTGGAAAATCCTCAACCAGAATGTTGCGCGAGAATCTGGAGATTTTTTAGAACTCCGGATAAGATTTTGTAGCATCCTAGATGAAACTTTTGAGATTCCCCTACAAGATAATGATGAATTTTAGGTAAGATTTTCGGAAATCTTCAACGAGACTTTGGAAGTTTCAGGATAATATTCTAAAGACGAGTTTTTGGAGAATCTTGGAATCATGGCAAGGTTTTGGAGAACCGCCACCAATACGCAGGAAATTCCTTGAAGAGATTTGAACGAATCACGGACGAGTTATCTGAAAATCTCCGACGAGGTTTTATATTCTGGAGAACTTCAGACGAGATTCTGGAGCATTTTGGAGAATACCAGACGAGAAACCAGTAGAATCTGGAGAACACTGTTCAAAATTCGGGAGATTCCCAAGGCAGATTTTGAAAATTCCCACACGCGATATTAGGAAATCTGTTCAATCCTGGAGGAAACTCTGAGTATTCTCGGATGATATTCTGGATAATCATGAATGAGATTCTGGAGAAACACGGTTAGAATTCTGGAGCAATTCGAACGAGATTTGAAAGAACCGTAGATGAAGTTCTGGAGAATTTTAGTATTTTCGACGAGAATCTGGGAAAACCTCAACTAAGATATGGAGAATGATGGATAGGATTTTGGAGAATCCTGCATGAGATTATAGAGAAACAAAATTTGGACTAGATTTTCAAGAATCATTGATGAATTTCTGAAGAATTTTAGAGGAGATTCATTAGCATCTTCGAAGATATGATGATGTAATCATAATCTGGAGAATGCTGGACGAGATCTTTAAGAATCCTGGGTGAAATTTTGGAGTATTCCAGACTAGATGAAAAGCAATTAGGAGTAGATTCTATAGCATGTCAGTTCATAGTTTTGTGAATTCCCAACAAAATTCTTAGGAATTCCGGGAAATATTTGAAAATTCAAGGCGAGCGTCCGAAAAATTCTTGAAGACGAATAATCGACTATTTTTTTTTCGTTCTTATTATTTTGGAAAACTACGGACGAAATTGGACTTCAAAGAATAACAGAATTACAACCACATTCTGGGGAACTTCAGACAAGATTCTGGAGCATTCTGGAGAATACCTTACAAAAATCTGGAGCATCCTTTGGTAGATTCAGAAAAAAACTGAACAAGATTCTGAACGTGATTCTGAAGAATCCTGGTTTGGGGAATCACAGACAATATTCTGGAAATTTCCAGACCAGATCCTGGAGCATCTTGACCTTGGAAATACTTAGAAGAGAATTCAGGAAATCTGGGTCTGCTGGAAAAGCCTAGATTTTAAAAGAAACTTGAGAATCTTCGACAAGGTTCAGGAATGAATTGAAATGAAAACAAATATTCAGCATGTTGGGAACGAGAAGTCTGCACATTGTAGACTAAAAATGCGTTTCTGTGAGGATAAGCAATAAAGGAAGTTGGAATTGAATGGAAATTACTAACTTTTCTTCTCATTTTCTCGTATGTTGGGCAAGATTTTTGGAGAATCCCAGAAACGAATATGAAGAATCCTCAACCATAATATGGGTTCAAGAAAACCGTAGGTGAGATTTTTGAGAATCCTGACATCAATATAAGATTCTGAAGAATGCTGTGTGAGATCCTGGAGAATGCCAGGTGAGTTTGTTTATTTCCGCTGAAGAATCCCTGATGAGATTCTGTAAAATCTAGGACAAGATTCTGGAGAATTCTAGCGAGATACTGCAGAATTTCAGAGTACTGGAGAATTTCAGAGGTTCTGGAGAATTTCAGAGGATCTGGAGAATTTCAGAGGAGATTCATTAGTATCTTCGACGAGATATCGGAAAAACCTTTACTAAAATATGAATGAAAAAAATATGAATGAAATTTCCATAATGATGATGGAAAAGAATGATGGAAAAGATTCTAGAGAATATTGATTGAGATTCTGAAGAATCACGAATGAGATTCTGGAGAAGCACAGATGAGATCCTTGAGCAATTCAGACGAGATTCGAAATGATCGTAAATGAAGTTCTGGAGAATTTCAGAGGAGGAACATAAGTATACTTTTTGAGAACTCTGGATGAGATCTTGGAGAATCCCGGACGAGATATTATGCATTCTGAATAAGATTCCTTACCATCTCAGATGAGAAACTTGTGAATTCCCGAGGAATCCTGAGGAATTTTAAGAAGATCTCAGAGAACCTCGGATGAGACTCTGAAAATTCCTGGAAGAGATTCTGACGAATAATGGACAAGTTTTTGGAAAATATCGGATGATGTTCAGAAAAATTTCTGGACGGGATTTTTAAGAACCGCAAAATTTAAGCCAGATTCTGAGGAACCTCAGATGAGATTCTGAAGCGTTCTGTAGGATCACTGACTACAATCTGAAGAAAATTGTAAAATATTCTGAAGAAACCCAGGTACTTAGAAATCTGTACAAAATTCTGGGAATGATTCAGTACAAAATCCAGGATGAAGGTTTTGAGAATTCCCAACAAGACTTTGAGAAATTCTGAGCAAGGTTTTGATGAATACCGGACGACGAATGAATCTCGGATGAGATTCTCAAGAATCCCGGATGAGATTCTGGAGGAGCGACTCCTAAGAATCATAGATGAATTTCTGGTGAATTTTAGAGGAGATTTTTAGCATCCTCGACGAGATAAGAATTTGATCATAATCTGTAGAACGCTGGACAAGATTTTTAAGAAGCTTGGATGAGATTAGAGTTCAAAGTTTTCCCGAAAAAATTCTGAGGAATTCCGGGCAAAGTTTTGAATACTCTAGATGAGCATCTGATTAATTCTGGAAGAGATTCTGACAAAGATGATTTTTCTTTCGTTCGTTGTATTTTGGAAAACTATAGACGAAATTGGATGAAATTGGACGAGATTTTAACGAACCACAGAACTAAAACCAGATTCCGGGGAATTTCACAAAAGAATCTGAAGCATTCTGGAGAATCCCTTACAAGAATGTGGTGCAACCTATGGTAGAATCTGAAGAAAACTGAACAAGATTCTAGAGAATCCCGAGGGAGATTTTAGGAAATCCCACACGAGGTATTGGGAAATCTGTACAAGATTTTGGAGAATCTACGATGAAAATTTCGAAAATCCCCAACAAAATTCTGGAGAATTCTAAGCCAAATTTATAGTGAATCCTGGACAATACTCTACACACTCAGATTTTTTTAACAGAAATCTCTAAAATTTTCCCAAATGCTCAACAGCTGAACGTTTGGTAATTAGATTTAACGGATTTCGGTAAAATTTTACCCAAATCCGGTTATTTTTTTGCAGATAAATGTTATATTTCACTGAAATCCGTGAATTTGGATTACCAAACGTTCAGAATGTTGAGAATTCGGCAAAATTTTACATATTTCTGTAAAAACATCAAAGTGTGTAGGTATGCTCGGATGAGATTTTGGAGAATACTGCACGAGATTCTGGAGAAGCTCTGGATTCTGGAACAATCTGGACGATCTGGAGGAGAGCATCTTCAACGAGGTTCTGGTGAATCCATAACTAGGATCTGGAAAATACTGGCCAATACATTTGAGAATCCTGGGTGAGATTTTTGAGGAACTTCGAGCTAGATGAAGAAGATGAAGAAAAAAATAAAAATCCCCGACGAAATTCTGAGAAATTCTGGGCGAAATTTTAGAGAATACCGGGCGAGACTTTAGGATATTCTTGGAAGAAATTTTGATGAATCACCGACGAGTTTTTTTGGAAAATTTTGGATGAGATTCTGGAGAATAACGGACGAGATTTTGTAGAACCGTTGACGGGATTCTGGCGAATTTCAGGCCAGATTCTGTGGATTTCAGGCCATACCTTGGAGAATCTCAAAAGAGAATCAGCACAATGAGCTACTAGATTCTAGAAAATACTGTACGAGATTCTGGATCAGTTCTTACAAGATTTTGGAGAGTCGCTGATGAGATTCTGGAGAACAGAAGACGAGATTCTGGAGATATTGTAGAGTTTAAGATGCGTTTGAAATTGTTCAAGGTGCACTGAACTTTTTGACGCATTGGAATTGGTGATGGAAACCGAAAAAGAAGATCGATGAAATAAGATTGGAGGTATTAAAACAAGCCTTTGAACTTGTTGCTTTGTTTTCCCCAAATGTCACTTCTACTTATACACAGAAACAAAAGCGTTCATGAAAATGACAACGGACCGTGAACTAGTTCACGTTTTCATGATTTTATCCCAAAAAACGTGAACTAGTTCCCGATTACACGATTCAGTTCACGGAGTATTTTTGCTTGTTCTCGAATTCATGACTGCAGTTCACGGATCCGGGCACGGATTTTTTTCCGTGTAGGGAGTTGAACGAAATGACCGGAATCTGGCACCTTTCAATGTTATTATGATGTTGATGTTGCTTCTTACAGCAGAATGTGAATATCTTTTAATTAGAAACAAACCGTAGAATCCGCTACTCTCAAAACCGGCGCCGGTGGTGTAATGGTAAACGTCCATATGGCATCCCAGCGGGATCCCCTAATACAGGAAGAAGAAGAATAATCTCCTAACGAGGATTTTTTCTCTATAAAGCGTTTGAACAAAAGTCATTCGGTTCGATGCACAATGCAATCCCTGGCCTTTGAGGCCTCAGAAAATGGTGGTGGTCGAGATGGACTAACCATGGTCTAAACAGTCTCCGACAACAGCAAGGAAAAATATTTTGGCTGCTAGGATAGAGCCCTGTTTACACCCAGAATTTAAACTCTTAAGCCCTGTGGCTTGGGAATGGCCCCTTTTTATATTGGGGAGCCACATTTGCCTCACGTTGAACTTGACACCGTTAAAGCCGCACCCGAAAGATTCACTTCGACTGGCCTAAACCCCAAAAAGTAAAGACACCGGACGGATTATTGAATCCACAAGGCGAATTCCACCCGGCCATGTGCCTGCGTGTCGTTTGTTTGCTTATCTATGTATCAGATAGTAGGACTAACTCAGCTTCGGAAGCACAAAAGTTGTATTGCGGGACAAACAAATTCCGCATCGTAAAGCCACAATGCCACAATCGGAGGTTCCGTAGCCGGTTAAAGTGAAGGATATTGGAAGCACACTGCCGACCCACCGACCGACCCCCCGACCGACCGGCGATGATTCCAAACACAAAATCGATAGATAACCACCGATAGATAAGAGATAGCTGTGGCGATGGCAGCTGCAACCATCGTCGTCGTCGTCGTCGTCGTCGTCGTCGAACAAGTCGTGGCCGTTATCTTCGCCGGCTGTGTTCTGTGTTCGACTGTTATCAGAGGACTACCACATGCCGCTGGCCTCCCGCTGTTGGTTGTAGCTTCCGAAGTGTTGTTTGCCACTTTTTGCCACCACTTATTGACTCGGTGCGAACCGAATAGAAAGTATCGATTCAAGTTCAGTTTCGATTGGGGATTGCGTTAGATTTTACTCGGGTTTCCATTTGATAAAAAAAAAAAACGTACGGTGCAAGGGTTGCACGAGGTGGGGCAGTATTTAATGGGTAAGGTCTTTTCTCTGTTGGTTTTCCAATTGTTTTTAACTTTTCAACTGCAGCAAACGAGCTGCAGGAGAAAAACGACGACAAACCTGGCGATGAAGGAATCTTCTCCTGGCCGGTCATTTGTGGCAGGTGGCGAACGGTAATTTGATGTCCATTTCACACGTAATCACACCCCATAACTGCTGGTTTCGTCGTTGGGCAGCTGCTGGCGATCTTCTTTTATGATTATTAGAGATAATCAACACGTGATTATGGGTTTCAATTTTTATGGCTCACTGGTATAACTTTTTTTATGGCAATTAGTAGGAGGTTTAAAATACTTTTCATCAATTTGAATCTAATTTTCCTTGTGCTGGCAGAGCAAAGTGACTCAAAACCTCCCTCAAACCAAATCACTACGCACCTTAATCCACCAGAAAACTCCCGGAAAATCGAGCAAACTTCGCAGAATCACCGAAAAAGCCGCGTAATTTCGCGTTTCGATTGACGACGGTTAAAATTAGACTGAAAGTCAGCGTAAACATAGACAACACACACATCGTCGTCATCGCTTGCGGTTCTAGGCGATGGGTTTCTGGGGGAGACGGGCGAGCACTCGCAAACTCACACACTTTATTATTATTGACTGGAAATTTATTGATAAACATAATACGCCACAGGCCTGAATGAAAATGTATACAAACAAACGGCGGCACGGCCTGCTTGATTGGGGGTGGGGTGGATAGCGTGAGGTCAGAGGATTCGATTATCAGCTGGCACTTGGCATCTAACACCTTCGCCGAATCCCTCCCGCGATTCTGAGTGCGAGAAATTCGCGGATGCCGGCACAGGTGGGTGCTGCGTGAGAAATGGGTGAGATAAAAATACGCGTGCAGAAATATTGATTTTCGCGGGGCCGCATTTTTGCTGCCTCTCAATAGGTGATGATTTCATGGTTTCACGCTGTGCGGGTGTTGGATGTTTGGATTCGGAACAGTCAATGTGGCGAGGGGGCTGGAAGAGGGGACTGGATTTGGAAGGTTTCAGGATTTTAGTTCACGAAAGAAAATTACTTTTTGGGTTCGATCTTGAAATGCGAAAAGCTTGTCTCAGCCTTGACTTGGTATTTCCAATAGAAGCGAAACTTTTGCTAGTGTAAACAATGCTTGTTGCACAAATTTTAACACCTAGCCTATGGTTGTTTTTAAAAAAGTGACAACTGGTATCCAGTAATTCAAGGAATTGCAGTGGGCATAAATCAAAGGAAAAATTGAGGTTCAGTGAACACGTCAACGATAAAAGTAAACCCCCTTATGAAAATCACATGAATAACATCAACAATGAAATCCTGGAAGAGATTTCGGAGATATTGAAATGAGATGAAATAAGATGCGGGAACTCAGCGTGGGATCCTGAAGAATCCAAGATAATATTTTCGATAACCTCTGACAAGATCCTAACGAATCTCAGACGAGAAGCTGGCGAATTTCAGACGAAGTTCTGAAGAATGCCGGAAAACTTCCGTTCAAGATTCTGGAGATATGGAGCGAGATTCCGGAGAACACCGCCCGAGATTCGAGAAAATGCTGGCCGGAAATCTTGAGATCCCTGGAAGAGATTATGAAGAGTTTCGAATGAGCCTATGAAAAGTTCCCAAAGGAATATAGAGAGCTCCACAGGAGATTCTGGAGAATCCCAGACGATTTTTTTTGCGTATTCTAGACGAAATTCTGGAGAATCTTAGAAATACTAGACGAGCTTCTGTATAATCCTAGGCACTTTTTTAGAATATTAATCTCAGACTCTGAAGATTCCCAGACGAGATTCTGGAGAATCTATGACGAGATGCTGAAAAACCTCAGACGAGTTCCGGAGAAATTCCAGATGAAATTCTTGCAAATCCTAGAAGAAATTCTGGAGAATCCAAAAAAGATGCTGGAGAATTCGGTATGGAGTTCTAGAAAATACTAGAAGAGATTCTGAATATCCAAATTTGATTTCTTTAGAATCCTAAATTCTGGAGAATACTAGACGAGATTTTGGAAAGTTGCAAATGAGTTTCGGCAAATTCTTATGCTAGATTCTGTAAAATTCAGAACCCAAATCTCCGACCAAAACCTAGTACCAAAATAATGGATATGATCCTGAAAATTCTTATCCATATTCTAGGAAATCCAAGCTATGAATCTGAAAGATTTTAGATCAAAATTTAATCAAATTCAAATCAATCAAATCAAAAATCAAATTCTGGAGACTTCCAATGAGATTCTTAAGGAACTTGAAGAAGTTCTGGTGAATGCAGGGCGAGAATCTGGAGCATCCCGGATGGAATTTAAAAAATACCGGTCGAAAATTTTAATTTTAGAACTAGACAAGATTTTGGAATACCCTAAGTGAGATTCTGGAATATCCCAAAGAAGATTTAAACAAATTTCTGTCGAGGATTTGAAGAATCCTTGACGAAATTCTAGACAATCTCAGATGAGATTCTGAAGAATCTCGGACAAGATTCTGGTGAATCTCAGATATTACTCTGGAGAATTTCAGATATGACTCTGGAGAATTTCAGATGAGAATCTGGAGGATCTCATACGAGACTCTGGAAAATCTCATGTGAAATTCTGAAGAATCTCAGGCGAGATTCTGGAGAATCTCATACGAGATTCTGGAGTGTCTCATCTGAGATTCTGTAGAATCTCAGACGAGATTCTGGAGAATCTCAGACGAGATTCTGGAAATTTTCAGAGGAGATTCTGAAAAATATCAGACGATATTCTGGAGAATCTCAGATCCGATTCTGTAGAGTCTCTGATGAGATTTTGGAGAATCTGAGATGAAATTCTGGAGAGTCTCAGACGAGATTCCGGAGAATCTCAGACGAGACTCAGGAGAATCTCAGATATGACTCTGGAGAAGATCAGATGAGAATCTGGAGAATCTAATACGAGACTCTGGAAAATCTCATGTGAAATTCTGAAGAATCTCATGCGAGATTCTGGAGAATCTCATACGAGATTCTGGAGGGTCTCATCTGAGATTCTGTAGAATTTCAGACGAGATTCTGGAAATTTTCAGAGGAGATTCTGGAGAATCTGAGACGAAATTCTGAAAAATATCAGACGACATTCTGGAGAATCTCAGACGAGATTCTGTAGAATCTCACATGATCTCAGACGAGATTTTGGAGAATCTCAGACGAGATTCTGGAGAATCTCAGACGAGATTCTGGAGAATCTCAGACGATTCTGAGATTCTCGGAGAATCTCAGACGAGATTCTGGAGAATCTCAGACGAGATTCTGGAGAATCTCAGACGAGATTCTGGAGAATCTCAGAAGATTCTGGAGAATCTCAGAAGATTCTGGAGAATCTCAGAAGATTCTGGAGAATCTCAGAAGATTCTGGAGAATCTCAGGCGAGATTCTGGAGAATCTCAGACGAGATTCTGGAGAATCTCAGTCGAGATTCTGGAGAATCTCAGACGAGATTCTGGAGAATCTCAGACGAGATTCTGGGGAATCTCAGATGAGACTCCGGAGAATCTCAGACGAGATTCTGGAAAATTTCCGACGAGATTCTGGATAATCTCAGACTAGATTCTGGAGAATCTCAGATGAGATTTTGCAGAATTTCATACGATATTCTGGAGAATCTCAGACGAGATTCTGGAGAATCTCCGACGAGATTTTGGAGAATCTCAGACGAGATTCTGGAGAATCTCCGACGAGATTTTTAAGAATCTCCGGAGATATTTTTAAGAATCTCAGTCGAGATTCTGGAGAATCTCCGACGAAATTCTGGTGAATTTCAGACGAGATTCTGGAGAATATCAAACGAGATCCCGGAGAATCTCAGACGAGGCTCTGAAGAATCTCAGATTAGATTCTGGAGATTCTTCGACGAGATTTTGTTGAATCTTTGATGAGATTCTGAAGTATCTGAGAAAAGATTTTGGAGAGTCTTCGACGAGATTTTGGAATATCTTAGACGAGATTTTGGAATATCTTAGACGAGATTCTGTAAAATATCAGACGACATTCCGGAGGATCTCAGACGAGATTCTGTATAATCTCAGATTCTGGAGAACCTCAGACGAGATTCTTGAGAATCTCAAATGAGGTTCTGGAGAATTTCAGGCGAGATTCTGGAGAATCTGCAGCGAGATCCTGGAGAATCGGAGAATTTTTCACACATTCCTGGAGAATCTGAGACAAGATTCTGGAGAATCTCAGATGAGATAATTTTGAAAAACCTCAGACGAGATTCTGGTGAAGGTCCAGTGAGGTTCTGGAGAATCTCAGACGAGATTCAGAATATTATTCAACGAGATTTTGGAGATTCTTCAACGGGATTCTGGAAAATCTTAGACGAGATTCTGGAGAATCTCAGACGAGATTCTTGATAATCTCAGATGAGATTTGGAGAATCACAGACGAGATTCTAGAGAATCTCAAGATTCTGCACATGATTCTGGAGAATTTCAGACGAGATTCTGGGAATCCCAGACGAGAATCTGGAGAATCTCAGATGAGATTCTGGAAAATTTAAAATGAGATTCTGGAGAATCTAAGACGAGGTTCTTGAGAATCTCAGACGAGATTCTGGAAAATCTAAGACAAGATTCTGTAGAATTTCAGAAGAGATTCTAGAGGATCTCAGGCAAGATTCTGGAGAATCGCAGATGAGACTTATGACATTCTCAGACAAGATTCTTGACAATCTCAGACAATCTGAAGAATCTTTTGCGAGATTCTGGAGAATTTCCTACAACATTTTGGAGAATTTCCAACTAAGTGCTGGGGAATCTCAGACGTTCAAAAAATTTTTAACGAATATCTGGAGAGTCTTAAAAAGGGCTCTGGAGAATCTGGGATGAAATTCAGGAGAATTCAGGAGACTCTGGAGAATCTTAGACGAAATTCTGGTGAAATAATGGAGAAATAATGGAGAATTTCAGACGAGATTCTGGAGTATATATAATGGATTCTGGAGAATCTCCGTCGAGATTCTGGATAATGTTCGACGAAATTCGATGAAACTCTGGATAATCCCACGTGATATTCTGAATAACCCTAAACGAGATTCTGCATAATCCCAACTGTGAGATTTCAAAGAATCACAGATGGATTTCTGGAGGATCTTATATGAGATCCTGGAAAATTCTTGTCCCGTTGAGAATTCATAATGAGATTCTGAAGAATCTCAGAAGAGATGAAAATCGCAGACGAGATTCTAAAGAATCCCAAGCGAGCGTCGGAATAATCTTGGTGCGATGCTGAATAATATTGGACAAGAGTCAGCAGAAGACGAGATTATGGAAAAGGAGATTTTATTGAGATTCTGTAAAATCATAGAAGAAGCTCTGGAGAATCCTAGACAAGTGTCCTGAAAATCCTAGATGGTGTTCTGAATAATTCTGCAGAATCCCGAACGATGTTCTTAATTAGGAAAATTCCAGTATAGAACTTACCTGAATTTCAGATGAGACACGGTAGGATCCTGGGCAATAATCTTGAAGATGACGTTCGAAGAACCTCAGGCGCGATGGTTTTGGGGGAGAATTTGGAGGATCATTGACAAGACTCTAAAGAATCTGAAATTAAATTCTTTAACATCTCAGATAGCATGTTGAACATTCTTGAACGAAATGATGTAGTCTCTTGGGCGAAATGTTGGAGAATTTAGAATATTCTGACTGATACGAGATTCTGGCAAATCTGAAACGCAATTCCTGGACAAAAGTCTGGGGGATACAAGGCAAGATCCTCGAAAATATTTCACGGGATGCTAGAGATTTACAGGCAAAGAATATCCTGGATGAGATTTTGGAAAATCCCAGATGATATCTGACTAAAATCGAAGAAATCACAACAGGATTCTGGAGAACTCCCTAATGATATTCCGAAATTCTTTAGGTACCGGTCGAAATTGTGGTGAATTCCAGATGAAAATTTGATGAATTTTGGACGAGATTCTGTAGAAACTCATATAAGATTCTTGTGAATTTCCTTTCAGTTGATACAAAATTCTTCTCCAGAATTTCAAATTCTGAAAAAACGTAAACGAATTCTGGAGAATCTTGGATTAGACGAGGTACTGGAGTACTCGTCACTGGAATCTGGAGATTTTCCTACAATATTGTTTCTTGAATACAGAATTTTGAAATTCTGGGGAATCCAGATTCAGAATATTGAATGGCAGAGCGCTGTTCTTTTTCTCCAGAATTTAAGCTTCTGAAAAAAGATGAAAGAATTCTGGAGAATCTTCGATTCCGGATATTTCTGGGCTTCATTCTGGGATACCCGTCACTGAATTTTGGAGAATCTCCTACAATATTATTTCTTAAATGAAAATAGAACTGTACAGAATATTGAAATTCTGGGAATCCTTTACAAGATTCTTCCTCAAATCCAGCTGGCATACTATAGAATATCGAATGGCAGAGCGCCCTTCTGTGGGACCAATTGCAAAAATTTTCTCCAGAATTTCGACTTCTGAGAAAAGTTTAACAAATTCTGAAGAATCTTGGATTCCGGAGAATTCTTGACGAGATACTGAAGTACCTGTCATTGGATGGCAAGGTGCAATCTTGAATTTCTATTTCTGAAAATGTTATTCATGTTTATATTCCAGATAATTCTTGACTACATTCTGGTGAATTTCCGACGAGATTCTGGAGAATCTCAGGCGAGATTCTGGAGAATTTCAGGCGAGATTCTGGAGAATCTCAGACGAAACTCTTGACAATCTCAAACGAGGTTCTGAAGAATATTAGAGGAGATTCTGGAGAATCTCAGAGGATATTCTGTAAAATCTCAGACGGAGAATCTCAGCCGAAATTCTGGAGAATCTCAGAAGGGTTTCTGGAAATTCTCAGACAAGATTTTGAAGAAGCTCAGACGAAGTGCTGAGGAATTTTTGACGATATTCTGTAGTATCTCAGACGAGATTCTGGAGAGCTTCAGACGTAATTCTGAAGAATCTCAGACGAGATTCTGGAGAATCCACGACGAGATGCTTGACAATCTCAAACGAGATTCTGGAGAATCTCAGACGAGATTTTTGACAATCTTAAACCAGATTGTGGAGAATCTCAGACGAGACTCTGAAGGATCTCGGACGAGATTCCGAAGAATCTCAGATAAGATTCCAGAGATTCTTAGACGAGATTCTGGAGAATCGCTATAAGATCCTAGAGATTTTCAGACGAAATTCGGGAGAATCTCAGGCAAGATTCTGGAAAATCTCAGACGTGTTTCTGGAGAATCTCAGATGAAATTCTGCAGAATCTCAGACGAGATTCTGGAGAATGTCAGACCAGATTTGGAGAATCTCCAACAAGATTCTGGAGAATCTCTAACGAGATTCTGGAGAATCTCCAACTAGATTCTGGAGAATCTCCAACGAGATTCTGGAGAATCTCTCACAAGATTCTGGAGAATCTCTCAAAAGATTCTGGAGAATCTGAGA
>JASCZW010019636.1:0-13448 GCA_034211315.2 Aedes japonicus
TCCTTGATCTCCCTGAGGGTTACCTTCGGATTTTTCCTAATTTCTCTAATGATTCTCGCATCTGTTCGGGAATCTCTTCTACGTTTCCTTCCCCTTCCTGGGCGATCAGCTACTGAACCATAGGTTTTATATTTTGCGAAAAGTTTGGTAACCGCTGCTTTGCTGTATCCACCACTTTTAACCTATCTTGCGATGCGATTCACCTTTCTCGATTTCACGAATAACACATTTTCGGATCTGCAGGGAATAGTTTTGCTTGTCACCGTATTATCCATGGTTATTTAGATAACTTTCACTGAATCTTTCTGACCGACAATTGAAATCCGTAAGAAGATCAACAAACACTTGGAAACGTCAAACAAATTGAATACGAGGGGCGTTTGGATGTAAAAATTACATACACATAATATATTTTCAATTTCAATTGGGCACTTTATTATGACACACCAAATTTACACCACGTATGGTTCAAAAAATTCAAAATGTGTATTATCCATCGCAGAAATACACATGAATCTTTAAAATAATTATATTATCATGCTTAGAAAACGATATAATGAGTTTTTCAATGACTTCAGAGATGTAGCGTGTTCATGAGAAAAGTTGGCACTTTATTTTTGGCGGTGACTGCACAATTACAGTGCTGAACTAAAATGTAACTCAACGCCTAATTTCAGTAATTAGTATCGATATCTCAATTTGGAAGTTTTGTAGATCTTAGGTGATTGATTCTAGCAAAACAAAAAGCAAATAAGGGTGTTCACTGTATTTCACTAGAGTTTCAAAATTGGCCACACCTTTGTTCATTTTCTTATTGTTAGTAAATGAAATTGACTTCTAAAGTTTTCAACTTATTTTTATTAAGTACACCATTTTTTGAATCGCAAATGAAACTAAACAAAAAGTCGACTTCTAATTTATAACGAAGATTTTTAATCTTTGAGTAAAATTAAATCATCCTAATTCTTCAGGCAATTTCTTTATTGAGAATTGTTAGGTATCATAGGGATTGTATCTTGAAGATATACGAAAATAATGCACTGAAAATTAATTTTTAGTTTTCGATTACTAGAAATCGAAGGTACAATTAACAAAGCTATTCGTTGTTTTCCGGCAACGAAACTGGTTGTACTATTTATTAAGCTTACCTTCCGGGGTTGATCTCTGACTTTTGAGAAGGTACGTGATTAATGAATATGATGTTATAACTCTCGACAGTGCTTTAATAAATTATTTCCGCCCATCCCAGCAGTAAAACCAACATGCAAGGAGTATGATAATAGAGAAGCAGCGATTGGCTGGTCTTCACGAAATCCATTTTGTACATTATACAAAAAGGTGTAATAATAGCATTTCACCAGACAAAAAGCAACATGAATGTTTCATACAATATACGAGACATTTGTTATATGTACAAAATCCATGTTTACGAAACGAGAGAAAGCTACTTAACGAAAATAAATTTTCAGCGGGCCTTTCTAAAACTGAAAACGGTGCTGCTATAGGAGAAATAATCTCCCATAAGAGTCAAAGTCTCGCTTTTTCAATTCGTTAAATCTGATTATAAAGAATGATCTTACACACTTAGATTTTTTTACAGAAATCTGTAAGCTTTTACCGAATTCTCAACAGCTGAACGTTCGGTAATCCGACTTTACGTATTTCGGTAAAATTTTAACGAAAACCGGTAAATTTTTTGCAGATATCTGTAAAATTTCACACAAATTTCACCGAAATCCGTAAAATCGGATTACCGAACGTTCAGCTGTTGAGAGTTCGGTAAAACTTTACAGATTTCTGTAAAAAAATCTAAGTGTGTACCTTAAAAATTCAATGCGCTATTTCAACTAAGTTTTGTACACGTGAAAATAAGGAAATATTTAAAAAATTGTAACTTTTGAAATATTTCAGCCATACTCTGTACTTAAAAATACTAAACATTTGACTAGCGAAAGGAAATCAAGAAGTGATATTAATATTGGAGGTGTGGGTCGTTACAGAACGGGAATCCAAAAGTCAAAGCTACATTCCAGATTGAAGGCGTTCAAAGTTGGAATAAATCCCCAAAGAGCAATGATCAACAAAAATCAACTGCAAAATTAATTGCCCGATAACTGTATTGCGGTTATTTTACGAAATTTGCATAAGTTATTATCATTACATATAACAATGTTCTCACCTAACACAGACGCCTGCACTTGGTCATCGTGCACTGTGTTAGAGTGTGATAAGAGTCGACCTTTGAGAAACAGCCGACTTCTGATCCCACTAGAACCCGTTTCCTTGCCACACAGTCGGATGTCTGTCACATGTCTGTCTGTTTGTCTGTCTGTCTGTCTGTCTATCAGCTGAACAGGCTGACGGATATCATAGATATTTGTCAGATAGCCTATCTGCCTATGACAAATATTTGGCTATTGGACAAACAGTGTACTACAAGCTTCAGTAAAGAAAAGTAATAAGTAGTTGGATCTAATGCCGATTCGAGCCGTAGACGACCTCACGTTGCTCTGTTCATTCAACCACCACTCAATAACCAACGGACAACCAACCCGTCTACCATTGCACAGTGGGGAAAAAAGTGCCCGAAACGCGAAAGAATTGTATATCTCAGCTCGAGGTGGAACGATTTCTGTAAATGTTGCCTTTACTTAAAGGAAAATTTCTAAGAAATCGAATGGACGTGATTTCATTGGCCGCACGGAACTGCTTGGGAAGCAAATTAGCTCATTTTACCCTGGTTCCCTAATATTTCCTTGTCGTTCGGGAATTTTCAGAAAAATCGATTGAAGTAGGTTTCGTTCACCGCACCGGCTCTGTGAATGAAGATATGGCTGATTTTATCCTAAATTCCCTAATATTTTCATGTTTTCTCAGTGTGACTCAAGCTCAACAAAATGATGCTAGTCTTATGTAAAATTTTCAGGAGAATCGATTGAAGTAGGTTTCGTTCACCGCACGGCTCTGTGAATAAATATGTAGCTGATTTTACCCTGATTCCCCAATATTGTTGTTTTTCAGAAATTTGTTTGCTCGATGTGATTA
This sequence comes from Aedes japonicus, assembly GCA_034211315.2. Lineage (NCBI taxonomy): Eukaryota > Metazoa > Arthropoda > Insecta > Diptera > Culicidae > Aedes > Aedes japonicus. Next base: position 3,046 of record JASCZW010019636.1, read on the forward strand.
AAGAACAACAAAATAACGGCTAGTTAGTCCCATGTACAATTTCCAGAAAAATCCACTTGAGTTAGTTTTGCTCACCGCACAGCTCTGTGAATGAAGATATGGCTAATTTTACCCTAATTTCCCTAATATTTTCATGTTTTTCACAATTTTTTTGCTCGGTGGGACTCAAGATCAATAAAATAATGCTATTTCTTTTAAAATTTTCTGAAAAATCGATTGAAAGTTGTTTTATTTGCTGCGCGGCTCTGTGAACGTAGATATGGCTGATTTTACCCTGATTCCCTAATAGTTTTATGTTTATCATAAATTTCTATGGTCGGAGTTACTCAAGATCGATAAATTAAGCCTAGTCCTTTGTATAATTTGCTGAGTAATCGAAGGGAATTGGTTTCGTTCACCGCACAGCTCTGTGAACGAAGATATGGTCGATTTTAACCTAATTTCCCTAGTATTTTTGTGTTATTCAGAAATTTATTTGTCCGGTGTGTTTCTACAGCAACAAAGTAAGGCTAGTCCTGTATAAATTTATTTGGCCTATCGATTCAAGTTGGTTTCATTCACCCCACGGCTGTGTGAATGAAGATACGGTTAATTTTATCCTGATTCCCATAACATTTTCGTTTTATTTTTCAGATTTTTTTTGTTCAGTGTTTTTCTAAAGCAACAAAATAAGGTTAGTCCCATGTTAATTTGCTGAAGACTTGATTAGAGTTAGTTTCCAGTCAACAAAATAAGGCTATTCCTATGTAAAATTTTCTGAAAAATCGATTGGAGTTAATTTTGTTCACCGAACAGCTCTTCGAACGAAGATATGGCACATTTTACCCTGATGCCTCCAATATTTTCAATAAAAATCATTATCAGTAAACATATCACCGCTCAAACGTCACCACGGTAAATGAAACCAACTTGATTCGATTCTGGAGAATATTTTACATCGGACTAGCCTTATTTTGTTGCTGTTGAGACACACAGAACAAATAAATTTCAGAACTACACAAAAATATTATGGAAATTGGGGTAAAATCAGCGATATTTTCATTCACATATCCGTACCGCTTATGAAACCAACTCCAATCGATTTTCAGGCAATTTTACATAGGACTAGCCTTATTTGTTGTTCTTGAGTCACACCGAACAAAGAAATCTCTGAATAACACAAAAATATTAGTGGAATCGGGGTAAAATTGACCATTCAACGTTCACAGAGCTGTGCGAAACCAATTCCAATCGATTCCTCAGCAAATTTTACATGAGACTAGGCTTAATTTCTTGATCTTAAGAACTCCGACCAAAGAAATTTATGATAAACCCAAAACTATTGGGGTAATCGGGTAAAATCAGTCATATCTTCGCTCACAGAGCCGTGCGGTACATGAAACCTACCTCAAAAGGTACTCCAGAAAATTTTATTAAGAACTAGCAATTATTTTATTGATGTTGAGTCACACCGAGCCAAGAAAATGGTGAAAAACATAAAAATATTAGGGGAATTAGGATAAAATCAGCCATATCTTCATTCGCAGAGCCGTGCGGTGAACAAAACCTACTTCAGTCAATTTTACTGAAAATTTTACATACGACTACCGTCATTTTGTTTATCACACCGAGCAAAGAAATTCCCGAACAACAAGGAAATATTAGGGGAGCCAGGGTAAAATGAGCTAATTTGCTTCCCAAGCAGTTCCGTGCGGCCAATGAAATCACGTCCATTCGATTTCTTAGAAATTTTACTTCAAGTAACGGTAACATTTACAGAAATCGTTCCATTCCGAGCTGAGATATAGAATTCTTTCGCGTTTTAGGCACTTTTTTTCCCACTTGCATTGGAGCAGTGCAATAAAAATCGATTTTCACGACCAACCACAGCCCTCATCGTCGTCACCGGTAACAAATTCATTTACCTAATTGCACCGGGCGCATGAAATTGATTCGGAGCGGCTTTAATTGGGCCACCTCGGAGGTGCGATGAAAGTTCACTGCTCAGGAATCGGCTGCAATCCGCACGGAATATTGGACCTCCGCACCACCGCGGTCATCGCAATCGTGTTGAGCTTAATTAACGCAAATTAACGCGCATTGCTCATGTTTGCTCGCGATATCCGAGAGACGATAAATTGTTTTAGTAATTATGGAGTTGCTCCAGAAATGCTCGGATCAAGCCAAAACAACACCCAACTGGTGATCTTGATCAGCGCAAAAACGAAAAATGAAATGTTTTCCCGAAGAGTAATTTGCCTTTCCCTTCGAACGATATCAGCCGGCCGGTGGGGCAACCTTCAATGTAAACGAAACCACTTATCCAATGGTTTCATTTGGTGATTAGTATTCATCATCAGCTGTACTTTCAAATGGAGACCAAGGTATCCGGTAATCGTATGAGAAAAACGGATCTCAAGTGTCCATTGACGAGAAGAAGAAGAAACCCCAACCTGTCGCCGAGTCCGAAAAAAACCCGTATCAGTACTTATCACTCGATCCGGCTTCTCACTAGCAGCTAATCTGCCACTAGAGTCACACCCATAAAAAAATCAAACTGCCATCCATTGGAACCGCCGCATGTGCCGCTCGATAGAGGCCGTCGATTCCAGAACCATATTTGGGTATCGGGTCAGTCGCAGGCGGAATGTACGAGACGTGTTCCACTCGACTTTAACAAGTCGAAAGCGCCCCAGCTATCAATCCAAACTGAAGCGAGGTCACATGGTGTATGTGTGATTGTTTTTTGTTTGTCTATCTATCACAGAGCTGGTCCGCAAATCCCAATTTGCAAGGTACCTATTGCGCGAAAAAAAGCCTTTAGCCGTGGGTATCAAAACCCAACCTGCGGTGCTTCCATTGACAACCCTCTTGAGCATAGCATAGGGAGGTACACTCACATATATCTCCACTTCGGCCGCCGAAAATGGCACACAGTTTGAACCTTCATCACGCAGCATCATTGTCAATCAAGCGAAGACGAAGCACAAGAAGAAGGGAAAAAACCGTCGTCATTTCGAACAGAAGGACGTGGTGAAGGGGGTTTTGGGCGAGATATATCTGGAACGGTATCGATGTTGCATCAGATCGGCGCTGAAGCACGGCCATCGGAAGACGCCTAGAAATCGGTGTCCTCACGTGAACTGTTTTGCGGCCTGTTGATCGGGAAAATTGAATTTCAGATTTAGTTTTACCTTCCTCGCGGTTCTGGACGATTGATCTGAACCGGAGGCTCTCCTAATATGACAGTTGAAAAAAAAACAAAAACGGCATCGACTTAGACGCGTCCAAGAGATGCTGACAGCTCGATTGGTTTCGTAAATGCGCCTTGCTGAGAGGGTAGCTAGACGACCGTTTGAGTCACTTCGATTACCGATGTGACTTTTGAGGGTTCACCTGCAACGCGGAGTGAGTTCCATACCAAAATATCGATCAAACTCGATCCGATTTGCATGAAACGATGCGTGGTTATTTGTCATGGACTTCAAATTTAAGCGGATTTTTGGCCGGTTTTGACGCTAGAAATATCTTCAGACTGGGGTAATCGATATTTTACATCAACTGACAATCAAAATATTGTCCGGAAAAAATCCTTTTGTATTGTTTTTTAAATTCATCGAAGCGAACTCGCCCAATCCTTGAACACGATCGCGACATTCAATTATCCGAATCAGATCCACAAATCTCCGGTAATTTTCAAACCAATCGACCTCTACTCGACTTTGATGCTTCGCTAACTGCAACCCTGCATTTGCGCACATATTTCACTTTTGATAAACTTGACACCGATAACTCACAGAGGAAAAAAATACACGCCAGCGACTAACGCAGAAGGAAAACTCCGGTTTCGTTGCACTGAACGCGTGTAGGAACAGCAAAGAAAAAAAAAGTTCAATAAATTATGCAAGTAGAACATTTTCTGCTTACTTATTATGACATTATTATAAGACATCGTGAGAGGCAACAACAGCCCGGCACGGTGCAGCAAAATCTCCGTCTGACAATCTTGAACCGCGGTCGTCCAAACGCCCCAGCAACGCAACGCAACAAGCCACGGTTCAAATAGAAACCGCCAACTGGGACGGGTGGCGGGCCCCGGGTGGAAGCGTGTTCCAATTATTGACCAACTGCATGGTTACAATGAATGCTCCAGCAGCGTGAGTCGTAGTCATCGCTGGAGGCTCACACGCGACAACGACGGTCACAGTTGTGCAAAATGTCAAATTTACAGGCCCTGGATGAATGCCTTCGGGGGAGGTTTCCATCGACTGTCGATCGCTCTCCTTTCCTCGGTAGCTCTTTCTGCACTGACGTCGGTGGCGTTAGTTTGATTTGATATCCAAGTAGGCAGCCCAGGTGCGTCCAGTTCGTTGTAGGTAAGTACCACTCTGCAAAACTATTTGCAGTTAACGCCTACTTTTCCACGCTGTGACTGTCGGCCGTGTTTAGTGCACGTTTCGAATGGAACGCCCTTTTCCGTTCGATCTAGTTCATCTATCCAATTGATGGTGCAATTGAAAACTAAATTCGATTGATGTCACCCCATTTGTATTTTTTCCCTTAATCTATATATATAAAAATGGATTTCTGTCTGTCTGTCTGTCTTTCTGAACCTAATAGGCTCGAAAACTACTGAACCGATCAGCGTGAAATTTTGTATGGAAAAGGTTTTGGGGCCGGAGAAGGTTCTTATGATGGTTTGAGACCCCTCCCTTCTCTGGAAAGGGGGGCTCCCATACAAATGAAGCACAAATTTCTGCATAGCTCGAGAACTGATCAAGCAAAGGAACCCAAATTGAGCATGCGGAAGTTTTTGGAGGCAATAAATGTTTATATGGTAGTCAGAGACCCCTCCCCTCTCTATAAAGGGAGGCTCCCATACAAATGAAACAGACTTTTCTGCATATCTCAAGAACTAATCAAGCAAATGGAACCAAATTTTGCATGTAGGGTTTTCTGGAGACAATTTTTTTTTCTTTGGTGGTTTGAGACCCCTCTTCTCTCCTAGAAGGGGTGCTGTCATACAAATGAAACTAAAATTTCTCCATAACTCTAGATCTAATAAAGCAAATGGAACCAAATTTGGCATGCGGGGATTTTAAAGGCAATGATTGTTTCTACAATAGTATGAGACCCGTCTCTCTCTCGGGAGGGGCGAGGGGGGGGCTGGTTGTCATATAAATGAAACGAAAGTTTCTATATATCTCGAGAACTAATCAAATGGAACCAAATTTGGCATGTAGAGATTTTTTTTCAAGAAATATTTCTAAGGTGACTCTTCACCCCTCCTCCCTCTGTAAGAGGGTGCTCTCATACAAATGAACTCGAGAACTAATCAAGCATATGGAACCAAATTTGGCATCTGAAGGTTTTTGGAGGAGCGAAATGTATCTATAGAGGTTTGAGACTCCTCTGCCATCTGGAATGGGCCAAAGGGGGGGGGGCTTCCATACAAATGAAACACAAATTTCTGAATAACTCGAGAACTTATCAAGTTAATGGAACCAAACTTGGCGTGTGGAGTTTTTCGAAGGTAAGAAATATTTCTATTGTGGTTTGAGACTCCTCCGCTCACTAAAGAGGGGTCTCTAATATATATGAAACACGAATTTTTGCATAACTCAAGAACAAATCAAGCAAATGGAACCAAATTTGGCAAATGGAGGTTCATGAAGGAAACAAATGTTTCTAAGGTGGTTTGAGACCCCTCTGAAAGGGGAGACTTCCATAAAAATGAAACATAATTTTTAGCATAACTCGAGAGCCAATGAAGCAAATGAAACCAAATTTGGCATGTTGAGGTTTTTGGAGGCATTTATTTCTATGGAAGTTCAATACTCCTCCCCATTTTGAAAAGGGGAGAGGCTCCCATACAAATAAAAGGAAATTTCTGCAAAACTGGAGAACTAATCAAGTAAATCAAACCACTTTTAGCATATGGGGGTTTCTGGAGGCTAGATTTCTATATGCATAAAAATGAATTTCTGTCTGTCTGTTTGTTTGTCACACCCTTATAGACTCGGAAAGTTCTGAACCGACCAACGTGAAAATTTATATGAAGGGTTTTTGGGGCTGGAGAAGGTTCTTATGATTGTTTGAGACCCCTACTCTCTCAGGAAGGGAGGCTCTCATACAAATGAGACACAAATTACTTCATAACTCGAGAACTAAACAAGCAAATCGAATCAAATTTGGCATGTGGAGGGTTTCGAAGGCAAAAAAACCATAAAGATGCCAGTCCAGTTATAATAAATTTCCCTTCATTTAGTTGCAAGCGTAGCAGCGCACCGCACCGGACGCAGCTATTATATGTATAACAATGAATTTCTGTCTGTCTGAATCTTATTGAATCAAAAACTACTGAACCGATCGGCGTGAAATTTTGCGTGGAGGGGTTTTGGGGTCGTAGAAGGTTCTTATGATAGTCTGGAACCCCTCCCATATCTGGAAGCGGGGGCTCCCATGCAAATGAAAAACAAATTCCTGCATAACTCGAGAACTAATCATGCAAATGGAACCAAATTTGGTATAGGCGAGTTTTTGAAGGCAAGAAATGTTTTTATTGTAGTTTGAAGCCCTCCTCTCTCTGTGAAAAGCGGGGATCCCCATACAAATGAAACACAAATTTCAAACAAACATGAGAACTATGCCTACTGCTATGCAAATTTGTATGCAGTATGGCCGGAAAATTTGTATGCAGTATGTCCGGATTTTTATGCTGGGATTTTTGGAGTCGGTGAAGGTCCTTATGATGGTTCGAGACTCTTCCCTCATCTGGAAGGGGGTGCTCCACACCAATGAAACACAAATTGCCACATCACTCGAAAACTAATCAAGCAAATGGAACCAAATTTGGCATGTGGGGAGTTTTAGACAAGATTTTTTTCTAAGGTGGTTTGAGACCTCATCTCTCTGGTGGGAGGGGGTGATGGCCTCTCAAACAAACGAAACAGAAATTGGAACCAAACATGAGAATTATCCATGCAACTTAAACTCAAAATGTGTATTTATAGGGTAAGAAGCATGTACTGATAGAAGTTTGACCCCTGCTTAGCCAAGAATGGGGGATGCTTGAGTTACTCTCCAGTGCTACATTATGCACAAGAAGTTGATCAAAGGTTATGCAAGGGAAAATTACATTCAAACTGACAGGATATGGCTTCGTTTGATGATACATTTTTTGTCAATGAAATGCTTCTACGCAGAGAGAAAGACCTATAGAAAATACCAATCCAAAAGTTTAATTAAAAACATAAATCTTTGTTTTTTTCAGAAATTACATTAGTAAACGAAAATATTTTAACCAGATGCCTTCACAAAAACAACATAAATGAGCAGGTTCTATTAAATTTTCTTTCATTTTGTTGCATGCGTAGCAAGGCTCGCACCGGGTTCAGCTAGTGCACTATGTTATAAAAATCATATGCCATGTTTTGAAACATTGCCTCATTTTATTAAGTTTTTAAGTCTATGAAATTTTTTACATTCTTGTATCAAATCATTTATTTTATTTGTCAACATCTTCAGCTAAGCTGTGCTGACTGATAAAAATACTATCTAACAAGGGTCTTAAACTTATTTCTCGTCACATTATAATCAAAATGATGGCTTACTTCATTAAATTTTCGGATGCATCTTTGCAGTGGATGATTTTCACCGAAGACTGTTCTGGAATCCACAAAAGCTGTCGTTGTCGGAAACTGCGAGCAGGAACATAAAAGTTTATTTGTTGCAAAAGATGTGTGCAATCCAGCGGTTGCTCCGTACATCGAATGCAAACAATCTCTGCAAGTAAATCCTCCGCTGGTGAAGAGGCTCCAGGGTTATGAGTTGACATCGGTGTTCATATGGCGGTAGTCGGAGAGGGTCGTTCCACGGCAGGTTGCGCAAGGCAAATCTAATGAAGCAACGCTGAACTCTTTCTAGACGGTCAGCGTGTACAGCATGATAGGGAGCCCATACTTGAACCGTATTCAAGGATACTGCGCACCAAAGAACAGTACAGGACTTTCAGTGCGTGAATATCGCGGAAAACGGAACAGTTTCGGCGAATAAAACCAAGGACGGCAAAAGCTTTAGTGGAAGTTATGGAAATATGGCCGTTAGAATTCAGCTTACTATCCATTGTTACACTCTAAGTCTTTAATCGAAGAGACGGAGTTATATGCGAACGGCTTCGGTTGAAACTTATGATCTTGCATTTTATTGCATTCATCTCCATTCCATTGAACAGGCACCAGTTTGAAACAGTCTCAAGGTCTTGCTGTAGAGCAGCGCAATCAGCCATACTCCTGATGGTTCTGAAGACTTTTAGATCATCAGCGTACATTAGTAGATTTCCGCCTTTATGTTCAACTCTTTATTGTTATTATAAAATATTCATCACCTTCTGTCTAAAGACTGTATTCGATGAAATTTGGACACACAAAATAGGTCACCAAAAATTTTCCTTGAGCCCGATTCTTTTCAAACTTTCTGGAAATAAAGCACTAAATGGTTAACTTTTGACATCATTGGTTTATTAAACCTCTTCTCCCAACCCAAATGCCCGCACCTTTGCCCTGACCCCTTTCATCAAATTTTGGGCAATGATAGGACCGACTTGCTTAATTACTTTTAACCACACTTTCTTTAGTTCAAGTTCATTTTCTATCAGTTTTGGAGTTTTAACGAGCTTTGCCTTCATGATTGCCCAACATTTTTAAATTGGGCGAAGTTCCGGAGTGTTTGGAGGGTTGACGTCTTTTGGTACAAAAACTACATTATTATCTTTGTACCAGTCTAAGAAGGGCCGGGCATAGCGGCAAGATGCCAAATTCGGCCAAAACAGTGAAGGGCCATCGTGAGATCTCAAAAAGGGCAGAAGTCGTTTTTGGAGGCATTCGTCCTTGTAGATTTGTCCATTGACGGTCCCAGAGGTGATGAAGGGCTGACTCATTTTGCCACATCCGCAGATCGCATGCCAGACAAGGAATTTTTTGGTGAATTTCGACAGTTTCTTCTTCCGTACGCTCTCCGGAACGGCCAACATAGAGGTGGTGATGTAGTGTTCCTGTCCTGGCATTTGTTTGGTGTCGGCTTTAATGTAGGTCTCATCGTTCATCACAATGCAGAACGGTTTTGTGAGCCACTCCCTGTACAGTTTTCTTGCACGAGTTTTGGCCACCGAGTTCTGTTTATCGCTCCGGTTCGGTGCCTTCTGGACCTTGTACACATGTTATCTAGAACGTGTCATTGTTTTCTGCACAAAACAAACTGAAAGTTTCGCCTTTTTCGCAACATCCCTGATCGAAATGTTGGGATAACGCTTAAATTGGTTCAATACCATCCGGACCTTCTCCGGATTTGATGTGCCACGTTTTTTGTCACTACCATTTTTCCGCTTGGTTGTCTTACGGTCCTTGAACGTTTTGATCACATGAGATACGGTTGAATGTGCGATTCCGAGCTGTTTTCCGATCCATCGATGAAAAGCGTTTGGGTTTTCGAAGTGAGTACCCAAAATTTGTTGGCGCACTATTTCTCCATTCGAAGCCATCACTGAAATCACTCGACCGATTTTCACGAAACTCATTACACACTTGACACAACACAATGAAATACATTCAGTTAAAATTTCAATAATTTTTACCCACACGCTAAAAAGTTACGAACAATTGCGTGTGTCCAAATTTCATCGAATACAGTCTTTAGTCTTTGTATTTTTTCCCTTAATGCACTATGTTATAAAAATCATATGCCAAGTTTTGAAACATGGCCTCATTTTTTTAAGTTTTTAAGTCTATGAAATTTTCTACATCCTTGTATTAAATCATTTCCCGCCTTTATGTTCAACTCTTTATTGTAATTTCGAAATATTCATCACCTTCTGTCTAGTTAGTTTCAGACCACCAGATATTTTTGAGCCACCTTATGTCGGGAGACTGTCGGGAGACTATTCTTAAAACTAAGTCTTAAAAAGAAAGGACCAAAAAGGCAAATGCTCCTATTCTTTCATCTTCCCATATTGAAAACCGTTTGAATTTTGCAAAAGCCAGCATTAATCAACACTAGAACATGGAACGTTGTCAGTAGGCATTCTCCCCACGGTTGTGGAACACTGTGGGTTATGGATTACTACTGCGTTTCATGCTAAATAGGGTTTGTGTCCCTTAAATCTGCCTAATAAGGTGTGTATCCACATTAATCCGGGCACCTTCAAATCATTGTAATTTTTGAAATATTGCACGTAGGAATGAAATATTTCACTGTGGTATAGCTGAGAGTCTATGATGAAAAAGACTATGATTGATGTTTACATTTCATGTTTAGTTTTCAAGATGGCGACGAAAGAAAAACAAGTGCGCGAGCGAAGTTTGTACTCAACTGTAAATCCACTGTTCACGATGTGCTCAAATCATTTTCGGAACATTTGACGGTGGAGA
>JASCZW010019637.1:0-13411 GCA_034211315.2 Aedes japonicus
TTGGAAAATGATGTTTTCTTGAATTCATCATTTTTCTTGTCATCAGCCAGGCCAACTGCGTAGTATGTGCCGCAGAGAGGATTCAAGAAATAGAGCGATTCTGAAGATCTAAGATCGCTCTACTACTCTGAAGGGAAGGAAGAAAGCGTGGACCTCCCGTACCAAACGCTTCCATGTTGAGTTATACAGTGTGATAATTTGTACCTTATCGTTGGGAGCATAGATGCTAGAAAGATTAGTTTATGCTCCTTTTGCCTGTGGGTGAACTTTTGGCATTTGAACCAAAAGCGTGGCAATAATTGCCAAGGTTATAGCGCCTTATCTCGCTCCATGGGGGGTGAGTGGAATAAAACTTACGATGATGGATTAATGCGAAGCTGAAAATAGCATAAAAAATATTGTGAAGGGATGTTATAATATAAAATGAGAATAACATGTGTACTATCTGCATGTCTTCTGATTCCATGGATGATCCAAAATAATATACCGTATAAAGAAATAAAGAATACTTACATTTTTCGTGGTAGGGTAAGACTTCAGCATGCTATCTTACCGCGCTGCCTACATTGCGTTGGTGGGACTGCCTCCTAAGGTATAGCTGACGAGATACAGCGTTTCTTACTCAGCCGCTGTTTGAGTCGCACCTCCTTGGTGGACAGACGCTTGGCACGCACCTCCTCAATCTAGCTGAAGTCAGAAGGACAACAGTGCCCAGGCTGCACTACCAGCTAAGTACGCAACCCTTAGCTGGCGGTCTTTGTCATCTGCTGACCCGTGGAAGCATGAGGTAGGAACTTGTGAGGACCAGAGCTATGTTGCGGGGACGCACGCTCCTTCACAGTTGTCGACTCACCATTTTGCAGCCCAGATCTACTTTATCGACTCGAAATTGAAAAAAAAAGCGCAACCACGTGAAGTTGTCCTTTTTTTATTTAATGTTTCTGACATGGGATTCGATACGGTGTTTTTGAAACGAGCTGTTTCTGAGTCCGTGGTTGATCGCACTAGGCCATGGTGACTTGTGAGAAGATACTTGATTGATGAGTATGCGGTTATACAGTGACGGACAATATCATAAGACCAAAGCACGATTTTCTTACAAAATGATCATATTGGAGGGCTTGTGTTTCGTTTTTCCGAGAACCAATTTAGCTGAAATTTCGGCTGTGGTCCAGAAGTAGCCTAAATTTGCATCTGCATGAAACCCATAATTTCAAATTCAGCATTTCAATATTTACTGACCATACGACAAAACAATAATGTTGATTAGTTTTCTTTTACGATCTGTAATGTACTGATTTTAAAACTGACCCGTACATCAAAACTCAAAATTCAGATTCTCAAATTTGAGCATTATTTATGGCAATTAAGAGGTGGTCTTATTGTTTTGTTGTATGCGGCGTCTATACATTTTGAAATGCTGAGTTCAAAATTACGGATATCATGCAGATGCAAATTTAGGCTACTTCTGGACCACAGCCGAAATTTCAGCTCAATTGATTCTCGGAAAAATTAAAGACAAGCCCCCAAATATGACCATTTTGTATGAAAATCTGGCTTTGGTCTTATTGTATTGTCCGTCATTGTAGATCTCGACAGCGCTTTAATTTTAATTTTGGGATACATAATTCATTCCCTCCCATCCCAGCAGCAACACCATCATGCATGAGTACGATAAAAGAGAAGTAGCGATTGGCTGGTCCTCACGAAATTCATTTCGTGCATTATACAAAAAGGTGTAATGATAGCATTTCACCGGTAAAAAGCAATATGAATGTTTCATAGAATATATGAGACATTTGCACTATGTACAAAATATATGTTTAAGAAACAAGTGAAAGCTAATTTAAGAAAATTAATTTTCAGTGTAACCAACCACGATGAACCATCAGGACGAGTATGTGGAGAATGGTGTGCTAATCCCAGGCCCCATTCGTTTGGGCCTATTCCGGTCAATCACGGAGTACTAACTACGAAACGTGCGATCATCTATGCTCAATCTCAGCCTCAATGACTCACTTTGCCTGTTCCGTGTTCTGAAAACATGAACTCCTGCCGCAAACGTTTATTACCCCATCATGGCAATTCCGAATTTTGCGATCAAGACAAAAACTAATTAAATTATGCTTCATCCCAGTGGATTTCGATTGCTTCAGGATCTCCGCCATCCTTCCCTGTACCCAAGCATAATCAAGTGCCAAGATATAATTGGATGATTTCCGTCTTAACCTCACCCGGGGACCAGCCTACGAGAGGGCCGTAAAAGAAATTCCGAACAAACCAAGTGCCATAAACAATTTTTCTCCAATCCTCACCGAACGAGCTGAAAAGGCTCACACTCGCTGACGAAAGTTGATCCTCGCGCATTCTCCCGTGCCAAAGCGACAGTTTCTTTCGCCGAAAAATTAATGAACACATTTTATTGGAGTTTTATTTATTTATTAATCATCCTCGTGAGATTCCTCCGGAGCAAAGGATCTGCCCAGAAAAAAAAAGAGAAAGGGCGAATAATTGGTCATTTTGAAATTACCGAGCCACCCGAAGCGGGTGGAACTCGCCTAATGTCCACGCCAACAAACAACAAAACATAAACGTTAAACTTTTACGACTCTTGTCCGAGGATCTCCCCGGCGCGTCCCCCGCGAATGGCTTCCCATCGCCCGTTAATTATCTTTTCGCGCGCGCTATCCCATCAAACGGATTGTGGCTGGAGGGGGGGGGGGGGGGCATCAGTTACAACGTTGATAAAAGCATGAGTAAAAACGACGAGAATGCAAAGTAATTATTTTATTATAAACAAGAGCAACCTGAAACCGATGTTTGCGCTCGTGTTTTAAGGCGAATTCTGTTTCTTTTTTATGGTAGGCCGCTCGCAGGTATGTTATTCAGATTTCGCTCAGCTGCAGCAGCCGGCAGAGGTGCAAAAAGTGGTGTTTTGGCAAATAAATGGAAACTCACTAAATGTGCCATTTTTTTTGTTTGGTTTTGTTTTGTTTTCGTTGCTTGTCGACTCCGACATCGGCAAGAGTGACGAAATACACAGCGAGAGCAGCAACAGGTTGATCGGAATTGTTCATAAATATTTTAATTAGTGCGACGCGACGAAGACGACGACGGCCCAAGTGCAAAAGAGGGTGGGTGCACTTGTTGTAATGAACTGCGTTGCTACCACATTTGGAAGAGGGTTAATTGGTGCCGTTATTTCAATAAATTAGTCGTTACTTTTAGTATATTATTTTTTTCGTTTCTGGTTATCTTATTACCCAGCTAGTTTCGGCTTGATTTGGGTCCATTATGTGGAGGTTGAAGATTGGAACAAATTTTTACGAGGCGGCATCCGAAGACAGTGATCCGCAAAAAAGTGTTCGCGCTGTTGGGGATTTTTAGTTGGGAAGAAAACTCAGAGCTTCCTTGGATCGATCGGTAAACCCCCTGAATGTATTTGCCACTCGAAATCATACTGTAACAAACAAGTACTGCCTTCGAAATCTCTTATCAATAACCCTGGAAGTGCATTGCACACAAGTTGAGAGTAAGCAATAAGCTTATTCTGAAAGTAATAAGAAGAACATAACTCAGACGGTACTATCAATCGAAAGATCGATACCATATAATAGCACTATCGTCATTTCCTTCAATTCTGCAATCGCTTCGCAGACATAACTCCGATACGATTAGCCACCACAAATACGTAGCTCCGTACAAAAACCGATCTCTTCTCTAAACCGGCAGCTGCTGGACAGTCGTGAAGTAGATAATCATCAATCGACTTCAATATTTTTCCACCCCGACATTGGCACAACTTTTAACCTCCGGCGATCCGCTTGGCCACGGGAGGCGTTAAATGAGAGTGAGTTTTAGTAAAAGATCGATAAAAGTGAGGATCGACAGACGGTTTAACGACCCCAAGCGGCAGCGAGTCGGTCCTCCTCACGCATCCATCATTATGCTGTCGGCTGCTTGACCGGCTGACTCTCCGAGTGACGGGTCGTCGAGGGGACAACGTTTGAGGCACGCGCGCGTCACCTAATTAACACTATTTTCAATTAATTGATTGGATGCTGGGAAATCGATAATAAATTAGACTTTGTTGCCGAGTTGGAAGCGAGGAAAGTGACCTCTCCGGCAGCAGTGGTTCGAATGCTCAGGGGTAGTACATTCCTGGCGGTTTTTCGAAACGGACAGGCGCTGCCAGTCCCAAGTCGAAAACGTTTTAATTGGGTTTTAATTGAACGGCAATTATGCGAACTATTAGTTGGGCGAATCAAACTGAAAAAAGATTTAGACGCGTGGAATGCAGAAGGGATGGTGGCTTTGAAGGACTTACTAATGTCGAATTTTTGAATGCAAAATAAGAAATCCATATCCATTTTTATTTTATTTAATCTAATCTAACATAAACATAGTCAGAACAAGAAAGGATCCTGAAAATTATTGGTTCAGATGACGTCCAATAACTTTTTTTTGTCAATATTTATGCTTGCAGCTCATCAAAGACATGACACAAACGTCAAACCGGCTAGGGCTTCTGCGTTGCATTAATCAAAAAGATGATTCTGTAAAATGACTTGGTTTCAAATGAATAGAACTGAACTCCAACGCATTATATTACGAATATACCGTACGCTTCGAGTTATGTCGAGTTGAATTTAATAGAAATTTTAAATATCTGTAATTTTTAAGGGTGTTTCGATCAAAATTTGGTCGACTTAAACTTGACGCATTTCCTTTCATCGTGCATAAAACATTTTGCACACCCCTCATTTTGAAGAATGATGTGCCTCTATTTTGATTTTGAGATTAGCACTTCAGTTATCTAAATGTCGTCGAAGGAAGGAAAGCAACGCATCAAAATCTTGCACGTGCATGGCGACAATCCGAACTACTCTCACGCCACGTTGGCGAAATTGTTGAATGTGGCTAAATCAACTGTTACCAACGTATTGAAAGTGTTCGTTGAACGTTTGTCGACAGCCAGGAAAGCTGGATTGGGAGCAAATGGAAAGCCGGAGGCTACACCTACGACCTACGCCCGTTGTTTCGAGCGGGACCCCAACGACTCCGTCCGAGTTGTCGCAAATAAGCTGAGAGTGGCTTCAACCAAGCCTTCAACCTTGAATAGAGCTAAAAACGAGCTGGACTGTCGATTACAAGAAAGTGGGACTCCAAATTGCGACAATAAACAAAACACGGCAGCCAAAGCACGATCGTGAAAGTTGTACACGACAATGCTGATGAAGTGTGATTGCGTGGTGCAGGACGATGAAACTTACGTCAGGGCAGACTTTAAACAGCTTCCTGGACAGGAATTTCATAAGGTAACAGGACGGGTTAAGGTGGCGAATATTTTCAAGCACATTAAACTGTCAAAGTTCGCGAAGAAAATCTGGTGTTGCAGGCCATCTGTACTTGTGGCTTGAAGAGCAACGTTTACATTGCGACCGGAACCGTCAACCAGGAAATTTACCTGAGCGAGTGCCTACGAAAACGTCTACTGCATTTCTGAAGCGACATAATTGTTCCGTTCTATTCTGGCCGGGTTTGGCATCTTGCCATTACGGAAAAAGGCCATGTAGTGATATGCTGCCAACAATGTTCAAGTGGTGCCCAAGGACAAGAATCCTCCGAAACGCCAGAGCTCCGCGTTATCAGAACAATATTAGGCCATCGTCAAGCGAAACCTTATCAAGACTCAAAAAGCTGTTGTGAGCAAGAAACAAGGCAAACTGGCGTTCTGCGGTGAATGAAGTGGACAAGGAGACTGTACAAAATCTTATGGCAGGTGTTAAATGAAAGACCCGGCAATTCGCATTCGGTAAAAAGGAAGCTTAGCTGAATATTTCTCCTGTATTCTGTATTATCTGAACTTGAAAAAGAAAAAGTGATGCATAAGCAGCTGATGGCTAAGCAACCGGTTTATAGGGAGCCTAGCATTAGGAGCCAACGGTGTGTTGTACTCAACTAGTAAGGTGCAACGATGAGGAGCGAAATAAACTACTGTCCGGTGTGGCAATGATGAGTGAAATAAAGTTTGTACACGTTAAATTTCGGCCACAAAATAGTAACAGCAAAAAAATTAACACATAGCTCATTATTCAACAAAACTGATTGAATATTTCACAATAACAGAGTTATATCTACATTATAAACAGTTGATAAAGATGTTAGTCCTCCTTCATGTAAAATTCTCGAACATTCTGTGCTACACCCGCCATCAGATTTTGTACAGTATCCTCCACATACCCCCGCCGTGACGATTCTCCATCTTCTCTTGAAATCATCGGTGCCATTTGCTTTCTTCTTAGTTTGAAGAGTTTCTGCTTAACTAGAGCCCAGTACTTCTCTATTGAGACGAAGTTCTAGACAGTTTGTCGGATTGGCTGTTTTTGGCTCACGTATTTTATCTCTTGTACCTTTTGCATTCGGATTTCGCATAGTGACAAGAGGTTAAACCAGGCAAAACAGAGCTGGAGAGTCGTTGCTTCTGGTAAACGGTAGCAAGCGCTTTTGCAGATATTTTTTTGTACACATCCTTATTGATAGTGCCGGTAGAGACGAAATTTTTAGAACTTCGACCACAACCACATATTGCCTCTCTCCCAGCCACCTCCATCATGGTGCTGCTTTTACTAGCCGCGCCTTTTACCGACTGAGGCAAAGGGAGGATCTTGTTCAATATCATGCACATAAATGGAGCGTCCCAAAACATACAAATTAACATTGTAAATCGTGCAAAGTTCTGGGACACTCAATAAATTTTTCATAATGTTTTATGTAAAAGCTCGTCTTTGTTAGAACTACAGGTATACCTCGATAGTACGTACATCGACTTTCTCACTTCAGATCGCAATTGCATAAAAACTACTGGTGGTATCTGAAATCCCATATAACCAAAAGAAAGAGCAACTTATACTCAATTTTGATTTGAAGTGAGAAAGCTGATGTACGTACTATCGAGGTATAAAGACTGGACTCGGCAAAAATGAGACACACAAAAATGATCACCAAAAATTCATTTAAGATCGGATACTTCTCAAATTATCAGGGATTAAATAACTATATATTAGCTATGTTTTGGCATAATTTATTTATTGAATTTCTTCCCCCAAGCTGAATGCTCGTACATTTCTCTTAACACTGCTCATGAGATCTTGGGCGAGGCTTTGTCCATCTTCTTCACACATTTTCTCCCAGTTTTTCTTCAAAGCTTCATCAGTTTTAAATGTTTTCCGCTTTTCTTCAACTTCTTCTTCATTATCGCCCAAAACTTTTCGATCGGACAAAGTTCCGGTGTATTTGGCGGGTTCGCCTCCTTCGGGACCACATTAACGCCCTTCGCTTCGTACCAATCCATTACAGGCTTGGCGTAATGGCACGAAGCGAGATCCGGCCAGAACAGCGTGGGACCACGGTGAGAGCGGAGGAAGGGCAGTAAGCGCTTTTGTAAGCATTCCTCTCGATAAATCTGCCCGTTTATGGTGCCGGTTGTAACGAACGGCTTGCTGTACCGTCCGCACTCGCAGATTGCCTTCCACAACAACTACTTCTTCGCGAAAATGGTCCATCTTTCTCTTCGGAACTTTGCCGGAACCTTCATGCGGGACGTACCGACAAAAAACTCGAGGCCGGGGATTTGTTCGGTGTCCGCCTCTGATATATGTCTCTGTCCATGACGAGCAGCCTGGCTTGATCAGCCACTCACGGTACAGATTCCGCGCACGCAATTTGGCCACCGTGTTTTGCTGACCTTGAAAACACATAGCCCAGCCCGCTTCATGGTCTGCTGGATGAACCACTTCGACGAATTGACCTTTTTGGCCACATCTCGGGTGAAAAGGTTCCGGTTATTCTTAAAGTACTGTCTTATCTTCCGCACCTTCTCTAGGTATTCTGTTTTCGGTTTTCGGCCGCTTCCAGTGCGCCGCTCGCTGGTCTTCGTCTCCTGGAACATCTTCACAACGCGGGACACGGTGGAATGGTGGATTCCAAGCCTTTTTGCCGATCCATCTGTGCGACTGACCAGGATTGCCGATCACCGCGCCCAAGATTTGCTGGCGTAGCTCTTCTTGTTTCGAATGCATCTTTGAAACTACTTGACAGATCGCGATAAAATTTTGACATAAACATAACACTCTAAACTAGTATTACCCAAAATTTCCATTAATTTTCCACGCAAGATAAAAAGTTCCACCCATAACAAAGTGCCGATTTTTTCCGAGTCCAATATTTACCTGTATCTCATGCAAGTTGCTGCTTCGTGTGTGATGAAATAGAATCTTTCATGCTCAAATATTTAAATCACAATAAAAATTCAGATTTTTTTTTTCTGTGCTTGAAGCCGTCGAAACTTGATTTACGCCCATGAAGTATGATGTAGCCCGCCATCTATACGTAAACTGTTAGCAACATGGAGTTAACATTCTCACACTCCCGATCAAATCAGCTTCAATAGGGTGCCCTGATGGTCCCTCTCATTTGCCAATTATATGAATGGATATGTAAATTAATGTATTATATTTATGTCTTAAATTTATTTGGCATGACTAAACAACAGAAAAGATTATTTAAATGGTCAAGGATAAAGTTTTAAAGCTAACGCGATTGAGCCTCTTGAATAAATGAACTAGTTAAAAAAGTGTAAATAAAAAGTAACGGACAATTCAATAGAAAACGTTTTCAAAAGATATGCTATACTACAATTCTAGTTACATTCGAAAGACTACAATAAGAGCGATCGAAGAGTTCCCGGTTTGATCATTTCTGGAATAAATGGATTATCTATCCAAAGTTCTGTTAAACAAATAAACTGCCATTGAGAAAACAGTGGTTGAAGTTCTGAAGAGCCATTTTAAGTTAAATGCTGAAATTCTTGAAAACAAATTAAGCCTTTCAAGGTTGTCTTGTTGCTACATCTTCTCAAATAAACGGGATGCAATATAGATAAATAAGTGGATATACAATATCTTCTGTCACACCCTTTTCACTTCGCTATTGTCAAACGGGCTTCATTGCCCATTTTTAGCTGGCAGTCTTTTGGTGATCATATGACTTATGGAGGCAGGAGGTAGGAATTTGTGAGGACCGGAGGCTCGGTTACCCTCCTTCCACGGAACGGCTTCTTCATGATAAAAAAGTTATTTGTTCAAATTCCCGTTGTGTTTCAAAGTAAGTTTTTGAACACTTTTCATCAAATTTAAATTATTTAATAAACATAATTTTTCACAACCAGAAAAAAATGCACTAGTAAACGTTTGTAGAGCGAGCCTACTTGGCACAGCAAACGCCATTTGAACGTAAAAGTTTGTAATCCATAAAACATTTTTTAAACCTTTTTACCCTTCTTACACCAAAAGAAGGATCAGCGAAAAACTCGACTTTTGTCCGAGACCCAGAGGGCCGAGTGTCATATACCATTCGACTCAGCTCGACGGACTGCGCACATCTCTCTCTTTCTCTCTCTCTCTCTCTCTCTCTCTCTCTCTCTCTCTCTCTGGGTATCTGGGGCGTTGTATACCACATACAGCAGACTAGCCACACTATGCGACTCTATAGAATAAGAGCATAATCGATTGGCTCGAGTGGTATTGAACTGCAACAAGTATATTCGAAAATTATACAAAGTCTCCATTTACTATAGCTACATAAATTCTTAACGCACATGTACTTATTACATCTTAAATCCATATTGATAAGCAAATTACACTGAGGAGTTGTCTAATAATTCATTCTGTGGACTAAATATATGAAATGTCTAAAATTTATTATACCTACTTTCATTTTTACATAATAGTTCGTTAGACACTTCTAATGTCAATATTTTCACCACATCGATGAACAATATGTTCAGGATTGACATATAGTTCATTTTATAAACTGAATGTATGACATATCAAATATTCCTAGATATTCATTGAATTTCTGATGAAAATATGTATCCGGTACCATACTGGTCACATTTGAGTTCGTAATTCTGGTGAAGTGTAAGAAGGGTTCAGTCTCACCATCGGTGCGTTAATTCAGGTTTGATAAGCTTCAATTTAAACAGCAATGACGCTTGCCTACTGTGTTCTATAACGAGCAGTATGAGCTTGATTGACCACTTGATTGACCAGATCAGCTATTATTACACAGAGAACTCAACTCTGTGTCCTGGTGCTCAGGACTAGCGTAAATCCTCAATATGTAAAAATTGATCCAAAAAAAAGACAATAGCGGCGCTGGTCTCGCCCGAATGCAGGTCAAGTAGGGAATGGGTAGAATATGTTGACGTGATACTCGCTGTACTGAAGCCGAGAACACCTCTACACTTCCACGTGAAATCACTGGGATGTTGGGTTAAAATTGTTCGGTTCGCATCGGGATCCGATTTGATAAACGGTGTGTTGAATTCAACTGTCGTCGGCAGCGGTATGGTCCCGATTTATTCTCTGTACAGAGATACATATTACCGTTATTCACATTTTAACCGATTTAAACCAACAGTAGGGATGTTCTTGGGGTCAGTAACAAAACATCGAGTTTGAGGGTCGATTTAAACCAACAGTAGGGAAGTTGTTGGTGCCACTCACAAGTGTGGGTGGTTTATTCCAGCAGAATCTAAAAAATATGTTAAAACGTCCGGACCGATTTAAACCAACAGTAGAGATGCTGTTAAGGCACTCACAAGTGCTGTGTGGTTTATTTCAATGGAATACAAGAATACGTTAGAACATCGATTTTGAGAACCGCTCTACTGCAACAATAAGGACGCCGTTGGGGTCATTTACAAGTGTGATGTGGAAGCCGCTGAATGCCAGGACGACGCTGATTGCTCAATGCGCTAAAGTCAGAAGGACAACGGTGCCTGGCTGCACTACCAGCTAAGTACGCAATCTTTACCTGGTGATCTTTGTCATCTCTGATTCGTGAAAGCATGATGTGTCAATCAGTTGTCAATCTCAGTTGTCAGACTCACCATTTTGCAGCTCTGCCTACTATTTTCTATACCGAAAAATAGGGTAACTCCTAATTCTGAGATGTTGGTTGTCTTCTGATCGATTGAATTTACGAACTAGACTGTTATGCAGGTTCTTTGCTTGGTGAAACAAGCTGACGTTATATATTTCTGGATCAAAGTTACTTGTTGTATTTGATAATATTTCAGTGAATTTTGCTGATTGAAGGCTAACGTTCGTAACTGAATTTTGTCAAATAATTCATATAGAGTAATACCTAAATTTCTAATAAGATATCGGATATTCCACCCTGATACTCCCAAAGACCAGGTCGATTGAGAAAATTTTCATTTCTTAGCCAAACCAACCTTAAAAATGTTGCTCACATCCTTCAAACCAAATGTTCTGCAGGTGTTCAAGAAAATCTCCTTCGCGTCTTGTTCTAGAGTTCGTTCCCTTCGCAAACGACCCTTTCCGATTGTATTCCAATCAAGTTCGAACATACTCGAACACCAATGCTCCTGTTCGTTCGTTCGTCGCAATCGCGGAATCCTTGCCTGTTCAGCCCTACGATCCCGCGACCGGGTTCGAAAACAACAATTGATCAATTACCGCCTCGCGTCGTCTTCGCTGTCTTCGAGGCTTAGCAGAAAACCCTGCCCCAGTGCATCGGACGCGGGGACGGAGAGGCGCAGAATGAGATCGCTTCCTCATCCCGGATTCCCTGCCGGTTTCTCGTTTGTTCGAGATTTATGTTCAGATAGAGATCGTGATAATTGTCACCCGGGTCATGCGCGCGAGCTCACATTCGCCCTGTTTATGTTTTTCTTTCTTTCTTTCTTTCTGGAAATGTTCCTTCCATGTGTATCGATTGTTATCGTTCGTCGTTCGTCGGGTGAGGGGATTCAATGGGTTTCGGTGCCAGATTTTAGGACTATGATTTCGGTGAACCATGTCCGCTACAAAAGATGTACAAATAATGCCCTTTGTTGACGTGGTGGATGGCCGCTCTTTGGCAGCAGGTTGTTTGTATTTACGATCCGAAATTGATGTCCCGTTCGATATGAAAGCTGATATGTCATTGATATTTCCATGCATGTATTTCCTACATCCAGGTATGAACCTTCTAATAAATAAAAGAAATTGTGAATTCAATGTTTTTCAATGCGAAGCCCTGCACGCTATTCACTGAATCTTGTTACGGCAGCGCGGCTCAATTTGCGAGGATCGCTTTGTATCTCCGATTGTCCGTATTCCGCCTCGCTCCTGCCCCATCCGAAATCGATTATTATGCAGTGTTAAATATAAAAGAGATCTCTCTGAATGCAATTTTCGCATGTTTTGTCTACTGCCAGCCTTGGAGCCTGGGCTGGTGAGCAACTTGTCTTCTGAGCCGACCGGGTGTGTGCGCGAAAATTCCATCGACCTTTGAAAAACGATCCACGATCCACGGTTCGATAGTTTATTTTCTGGGACCCCAGTTACAATTACCTGGACAATTTTCCTCTACCGCGGCCGCGAATGTTTTATTTATGCTCGAATCGTGCCGGCCGAGCGAAGATACTTTGAATTTCAAAACGAGTACTTATGCATTTACTTTTTTTCCCCGCGATCCCCACCCGAAAAGAACAATTATGGATTGGTCTTTCTCTCCGAAGACATCGCCACGGGCTCGAGTCTGTTTACGTTTACTGCCCGATAGTAGATCGTTATAAGTTCACATCAATTTAACGACCTCCATACCTTCGTGATAAGATAAGATGGCTCTGGTCTGGGCCGAAAAGTCGAATCTCGAAGGAGTAAAGCGAACCAACAAAAAAAGTGAGCGGGAAGCCTTCTGCTGGCAAGATAACGATCTCTCTACGCCTTGATTGAACCGGAGGTTGACAATTTTATCGGACTTTTTTTTCTCCCCAGAGCCTTCTTTGACTGAACCTGCCTGACGAGTTCCGTCTTCCAGCCGAAAAGGTGCGCCGATAATTTGCACGTCCTTATTTTATCTTATCGGACGTTCGCTGCATTTGCCGACTGGTCGTGGAGGTGGTGGTCACGGGATGGTGATTTATGAACCGGTGGATTTCATCATTGTGAGTAATTTGCAGAAATTCCGGCACGTTTTGCTTCGACCCATATCGACTCAAACCCATTAAAGGTTTTATCTAGCGGTTGCCCGGTGGGGGCTTACAATGATTCGAATATCTAATCGCAGCATAACTTCCTGAATTCCGCGCACAACAAGCCACTTTCCTGAATCCGTACTCGTTTGGCATTGCGATCGCAACCGCCGCAAGCTCGGAGAGGCACATGGAACACACATTTCGACAAAGTCCGTAAATTCCTTGGCTTCCAATGGCTTGGTGATGTAGAGGCAATGATGCGAAAGGGGGACCAGTCGGGTCGGTCGGTGAAGGAACGGAGGGGAATTAATCCAGAAGCTATTCCTCGGGTACACGGTCAAAACATTCGATTCGAAATGT
>JASCZW010019638.1:0-13478 GCA_034211315.2 Aedes japonicus
GCTACTCAACATATTTAAAAAAATAATGTTATGTTAGATCACATGAACAAAAACGAAGCACTTAGTTTTATATGACGTGACATAAATTTAAGTCATACATATAACCTTTGTAGAATCTGATTAGTTAAAAACAAAAAACAAAACTTTACGAGCATTCAAACTTACAGCAGTATATTATATCGTTTCTGATTTGTTTTCAGGCAATACTGTAATCATAGTGATCCAAAGAACTGCAATTTTTATGAATTTTCATGAACAGTCAGTTCTAAGTGCTCTTTTATTATCAAGGAGATACGGGATCAATCCCTATCGCTTCGAAATTTTCTGAGCTCAAACCTTGAATTTTATTAGGGCTTCCGGCGTGAAATGTTCAAGAATCGTTTGCTCCACTTCTCGAGTAATTCACGAATAGGGCCTAAAAGCCATTTGTAAACAATGAGTTTAAATGTCTCAGTCACGAATCACAGTCCTACTATGGTAAAGGGCGATACGGTCAAAATTTGGTCAATATCAACTTGACGTATTTCTTTCAATTTTGCATTTAAAAAACCTGAACACCCCTCATTTTGAAGGAAGTATGTTGCTCCTATTTTGATTTTGGAATTCACTCTTCAGTTGTCAAAATGCCGTCCAAGCAAGAAGAGCAGCATATCAAAATTTTGCTCGCGCATCGCGAAAATCCGAGCTACTCGCACGCAAAGTTGGCAAAATCGCTAAAAGTTGCCAAATCAACCGTTACAAATGTAATTAAAGTGTTTGGGGAACGTTTGTCGACAGCCAAGAAGTCTGGATCGGGGGGAAATCGAAAACCGGAAGCCGCTGAGACGACAAAGAGAGTTGCCGGTAGTTTCAAGCGAAACCCTAACCTATCTCTCGAGATGCCGCAAATAAGCTGGGTGTATCGTCTACAACCGTGCATCGAGCCAAAAACGAGCCGGACTATCGACTTACAAGAAGGTAGTGACTCCAAATCGCGATGATAAACAAAATACGACGGCCAAAGCGCGATCCCGGAGGCTGTACACGACGATGCTGACGAAGTTTGACTGCGTGGTAATGGACGACGAAACCTACGTCAAAGCCGACTACAAGCAGGCTTCCGGGACAGGAGTTTTATACGGCAAAAGGAAGGGGAAAGGTAGCAGATATTTTCAAGCACACGAAACTGTCAAAGTTCGCAAAGAAATATCTGGTTTGGCAAGCCATCTGTACCTGTGGCTTGAAATGCCATAGCTTCCGGGACTGTCAACCAAGAAATTTACGTGAAAGAGTGTTTGAATAAACGTCTGCTGCCTTTCCTGAAGAAACACGGTTGTTCCGTACTGTGTTGGCCGGATTTGGCATCTTGCCATTACGGTAAAAAGGCCATGGAGTGGTACGCCGCCAACAACGTGCAGGTGGTTCCCAAGGACAAGAACCCTCCCAACACGCCAGAGCTCCGCCCAATTGAGAAATACTGGGCTATTGTCAAGCGGAACCTAAAGAAGATAAAAAAAACTGCTAAGGACGAGCAGCAGTTCAAGGCAAACTGGCTTTCTCCGGCGAAGAAGGTGGACAAGGTGGCTGTACAAAATCTGATGGCATGGGTCAAGCGTAAGGCCCGGCAATTCGGATTTGGAAAAGCGGAAGCCTAACTGAATATTTTTCCTGAATTTTATACTAATTGAACTTGAAAAAGAAATTTAATTTGATTTTTTAAATAAACGATTTCACCGATTTACACGCGTTTTCCCTTGACCAAATTTTGACCGTATCACCCTTTAGAACTAACATTCTTCTACCAAATGCTGCTTTCATTTCACGAGAATGATAGAAGACTTAAGAGAAATCGACATTTAAAGTCATTGTTTACAAATGACTTTTAGGCCCTTAACATGAATTACTCGAGACTTGTTGTTTGTATTGTTTTGCTTTGGACGTTTAGTCTCAAAAATTGTGAAGTGATAACACAGTGTAACAGTGATTCGGAACTTTTGAAGTGACATAGTAGAGATTGTTTATCTGGTCGAACATAACACAAAACCGTGTTCGAAATGTTTGTAACAACCTAAAAAAAAATTTATTGTTAAAAAAACCGTTTTTTGGTACTTTTTTGCGCATAAAAATTCGCACATGCGCATTTTTCAACCAATTTCAAAATTTTAGGTGATTTTGAATAGATTTTTATTGTAGCAAGAAAAAAATGTATCTTCGTTTAATTTGAACGAGAAAGAAAAAAAAATTTACGTAAAAAGCTTACTTTTTGGCCTTTTTTTGGTGTTTTTTTCGATGTTGACGCAATTGTTTTGGTACAACTTATTAAAATTGCGTAATGTAGAACACATGTCGTTGTTGTCGCATTAATTTTGAATAAAACAAGGTAAATTTCATCCAAAACTAATGAGAATTGTCAAAGTTACGACGCTTTTCCGACAACTGTCAAACTTGCCGTTACCGTTCCGTTTTGCGCAAACATCGTGTTTTGGCCATAAATGCTGTCTAAAAGATCAGCACGTAACACCATACCGTTATTTCCCCCGGAAGGTGTTACAGTAAACAACGACGGAGGAAATTCGTCCAGTTTCATCGCATTAGTGAACACGTGAAGAATTGTGTCTTGAAGAAAAAGTCAAGATGTGTGATAAGCGCAACATTTTTTGTTACGTCTGCGGTTGATTGGTTGACAAGAATCATCGATTTGAGTTAAGAACAAATAAAACTGTGGTTGAAGCGTTCAACCTCTTTTCCAAATGCTCATACGTGAAAAGTGCTTGGTATGAACGCGAATATATTTGTTCGGTGTGCTGTACCATATTAAAAAAATGGAAAACCGGTAAATGTGATGACCTGCGTTTGCCATTCGTGACTCCCATGGTTTGGCATTATCAAATACATCACAAGCCGGAGGATTGCTACTTCTGCCAAACACAAATCACTGGTCACCACCATAAAACTCGCCACCTCATAAAATATGCGGATGTGTTGACTGTATCGAAACCTGTCGCAAGGGGAGAACAAGATCAGTCAACTACAGGCAAAAATCCTGCAAATTTTCCTGAATGAAGCAACGAACCTACCGATGAGGGAAATGATGAACCTTATATTCCAACCGGAGCAATAGGAGCCGAACGACATTTCGTGTCAAATCAAGATTATCGTGATCTTGTGCGCGAATTGGAACTGTCTTTAAGACAAACAGAGATTCTGGCCTCCAGATTGAAGCAGTGAAATATAGTAGACAGTGACTTCAAAGTAACGTCTGCACGAGATAGAGACCTATCCTCGTTCGAACAAATTTTTGAATTTGATGATACCGATAACAACCTTGTGTATTGCGTTGATGTGGATACATTGTTTGATGCACTCGACCACAAGCACTGTTCACAAGATTGGTGATTATTTCTAGACGGTTCTTGCAAAAGTAAGTATTTAATGTGTTACGAGTTTATGAAAAACGAAGTTAGAGTAAAATTTTGAAATTCGTTTTCAAATTACTATCATCATAGGTCTGAAAGCACTATTGCTGCACAACAAAAATGAATTACCATCAATTCCAGTAGCATACGCTACTGATATGAAAGAGACGTATCAAACGATGGAAAAAAAATTCTACGATTGATAAATTACAATAAATTTCGCTGGCAGATTGTCTCGGACCTCAAAGTCCTGACAATTTTGCTTGGAATGCAGGGAGGCTACACTAAATATCCATGTTATTTTTGTGAATGGGGCAGTCGGGCAAATAATCATTACAAGTGTAACAACTGGCCACCGCGAAATATGATTCAAATAGACAAAAAGAATGTCCTTAACATTCCATTAGTGAAGACTGATGATATTATTTTGCCGCAATTACACTTGAAGTTGGGATACATGAAACAGTTTGTTAAACGACTCGACAAGAACAGCGAGGCTTGTCTACACCTGAAGCTTGTATTCTCCAAATTAAGTGACGCTAAGATTTAAGAAGGTACTTATATAAATTTCACAACACAACACATTCTTCAAAAAAAAATCATCCCAATGTATTTTAATGCTCTGA
The DNA here is from genome assembly GCA_034211315.2 of Aedes japonicus. NCBI lineage: Eukaryota > Metazoa > Arthropoda > Insecta > Diptera > Culicidae > Aedes > Aedes japonicus. The sequence continues at coordinate 4,022 of JASCZW010019638.1, forward strand.
TTATTATGAATTATCGGCATTTTCGTTGGACCGCAGATTCGTAAGCTTATGACTGATAAGGACTTTGTAAAGAAATTGAACCAAGTAGAGAAAAGAGCATGGCTTAGTTTTATTTCTTTGTGCCAAAACTTTCTTGGAAACGTCAGAAGCTCGAATTACGTTGAGGTGTTCCATGAGTTTTTGGACGCCTATGGAGAGATGGGATGCAACATGTCAATAAAAATTCATTTTTTTGCATTCTCATTTGGAATTTTTCCCAGACAATCTCGGTCAATTCAGCAACGAAAAAGGTGAACGATTCCACCAAGAAGTATCAAGGATTGAAAAAAGGTTTACAGGAAAGAATCAAGTAAGGATGATAGCTTACTACTGCTGGTCACTGAAACGTGAAACCGATGACTCGTCTTAAAAACGCAGAAGATCAAGCAAACATTTTTAACTTAAATCTATTCGAATATTCACTGACTGAATAGAACGACTGCTTTGAGTGCAAATTTGAAGAGACAAAATTTAAAAAACAAGAGAAATAGTATGTTATAAAATCATTTAAAATATAATCCGGAATGTTAATTTTTCATTGAAAGTCCGAATGGCCATCCCATTTTGCTTATTCCTTTCCTGTATACATTGTTACTCCGGAGCGCTCTCAACGTTGATTTTTTTTCTTTTGGGAAAAGCGTCCAAAATTTTCATTATATTTAGATGAAATATACATTGTTTTATTCAGAACTGATTAGACCACAACAATATGTGTTATACATTAGGCGACTTTAATGAGTTGTATCAAAAAAATGGCGTCAAAATCGAAAAAACACGAAAAAAAAACCAAAATTTCAGATTTTTTCGTAAATATTTTTTCTTTCTCGTTCAAAACAAACGGAAATAAATTTTTATCTTAAAGCCACAATAAAAAGCTATTCAAAAACGCCAAATACAAATATATTCGGGTCAAAAAAAATTTGAAATCGGTTGAAAAATGCCCGTGTAGGAAATTTTGTGCGGAAAAAAGATCCGAAAAACGGTTTTTAACAATAAATAAATATTTTTAGGGTGTTACAAATATGTTGAACACGATTATGTGTTAGAATTGACCAGATAAACAATCTCTACTATGTCACCTTGAAAATTCCTTCACTATTTTTTTTGTAGCACGGTGTAATTAACCTAACCTAAAAATCAAATGGAAAAAGGATTCCCTCCAGTTTCACCTTAAGCGATTTCAAATCCTGATCCAAAAAAATGAGCAAGCGAACGTTCCAAGAAATCACCCTATATTTTATAAAGAAGAAGGAAATCAAACTGCCTTCAGTATTGACGATACAAGTGACTGTCAGTACACTCAGACGGTAAATGATATCGGTAATTTGATAGACAGCTCCTGTTGGAAGCGTTGACTAAGTTAATTTGCTACTAAAACCTGTCCCTTTTGGGCGTAGATTAGGAAGAAACTGCTTATTACCACAGTAGTAGGTGTTTCAGAGAATCGAATAAATCAAGACCAACAATTGAAAACGGCCTAACTCTGAAATGAAAACAAATAGTTTATTAGTTACATTCAACAGATCATAAGCATCTTTTGCTTCATAGTTAAATTTGCAAATATACCTAACTTTGTTGAACAAATATTTCGAGTTTTAAAAAGGGCCTATCACAAGCACATGCATTAATTATGATAAGGCCATTGTTTTCAAAGGCCTTATGATTGACATGAACCGAACGCTTTTTATAGGGCCTTTTTAAATGTATGTTTTTTTTCTCGTTTAATGCTCATTTCATTAACAGCAGGTATCGAAATCAGGTTGTTAAAACAAGCCTTATCCGAAAGGACTCTTATAATTTATCGGTAGAGAAAAGCCTCAGCACGCTAGCCTCATTACAAAAGCTGACAGTTGAGAGGCGTAACAAAAAGGGCCCACGATGTTTCCAATCTACAGGGTGAGGCAGTAAATAATGCGAAAATTTTCAATCTTGAGTATTGGGTTAACTCGTCTAGTGAGTGACTAATTTCTATCGAAAGTGTATTTCTTTGTGTTTACTTTCAAGTGATGCATTCAAACACTCTATTTGTTTTATTGCAAATTCGTCAAAATGTTCGCGAAAGAAGTGATCACTAGTTTGCTGCTCGCCCAGAAGAAGCCGAAAGAGATTGCCAAGGTGGTAGGGTGCTATTTGGCAACAGTTTAGCGCATAAAAAAGTCCCTGCAGGATGGTCCTAAAGGGTGTCCACGATGAAATTGCCACACACAAAATTGATTCGCAAAATTCGAGTTTTCATCCGATTGCCATCAAATTTTCAGGGATTGAGAAATAACTATTAAACTTCATTTTACCATTTTACTCGTATTTTATTTTCAGTCCATACGCAAATGCACGCACCTTGGAGTTAACCCCGGCCATAAGATTCTGCACAACCTGTGAATCAATCGTTTTTTGCATGTAAACCCATACTTTCTTCAGTTCCTCGATTGTCTTCACTACCTTAGGTCGTTTAAGAAGGTGCTGCTTCATAATCGCCCAGTACTTCTCGATGGGGCGGAGCTCCGGAGTGTTGGGAGGGTTGAACATTTTCGGCACGAAATTGACCTTATTGTCCGCATACCACTTCAGCACGTCCTTGGAGTAGTGGCATGAGGCCAAATCCGGCCAGAAGATTGTTGGGACGTGGTGGGCCTTCAGGAGAGGAAGCAGCCGCTTCTGGAGGCACTCTTTTATGTACACCTGTCCGTTCATCGTGTCCTGGGTCACGAAAGGTGCACTCCGCTTCCCGCACGTGCAGATGGCTTGCCAAACCAGGAATTTCTTCGCAAATTTGGACATCTTCTGAGTGCGGACATGCTCCGGAACGCTGAACTTATCCTTGGCCGTGAAAAACAGGTTGCCGGGGATCTGTTTGAAGTCGGCCTTCACATATGTTTCGTCGTCCATGATGCAGCATTCAATTTTCGTCAGCATGTTGAGGTACAACTTCCTGGCACGGGTTTTGGCGGACTTGTTCTGCTTCTCGTCGCGATTAGGGGCCTTTTGTACCTTGAACGTTCGAAGCCCAGCCTTAGTTTTGGCCTTCTGGACAAAACTTCGGCTTAGGTGCAGCTTCTTAGCCACATCCCGAACGGAGGCGTTCGGATTTCGGTTGAAGGCCCCAACTACGCGGTTGTGATTTTTGGTGTTGTACGGAATACTTTTTCCTTCACTTCTGGGCTTCCGATCGGTGGTCAACCGTTCCTCGAACCGCTTAATCACTCGCGACACCGTGGAATTCGCGATTCCCAACGTTTTAGCGATGCGAGAGATCCTTGTTCTCGTGATGAATGCGCAAGATTTTATCACGCAAGAGCTGTTCTTTCGACTCCATTTCCGCGAGTTTTGATCACAGGACTTTAAAACTTGCAGGATGTAAATAATGCACTATGAACTAAATCCACCCAAATTTTCATTAAATTCTACCCGACGGTTAAAAAGTTAGAGCAATTTCATAGTGTGGCAATTTCATCGTGGACACCCTTTAGAAATTTAACTGACAAGTTAATTGAAAAACTTTTATCCATTCAGTGTACGGTCCATTTGGACACGTTATTATGAATTTGAGATTCATGTCGGTTATATTCGTCTCGTCGTAATCCTGAGTGGAGCAACCAGAAAACGGTGGACATGACGAAGCACCAACCACATCACGGAACGATTTGGAGGAAATACCATCGGCAGCTTCAATTACCTCGGCATCTTCTCAGGACAGTGACCTGCCGGATTATTCCAGGATACACAACATTGAGTTATTCCATTAGAGAATTTAAAAACGATAAATACCGTCGGCAAAAATTTGCCGAAATTGCAGCAGGTATTAGAAAATATCTATTCAGCTTACCACCACAAGAAGAAGTCGAAGAGTTAGCTACATTGAAAACAAAGGTTGTGGAATATGATGAAATTATTTCCAAATTGAAAGAAAAATTCATAGAACCAGATTGTTCGAGAATAGATAAAATACGTATATTAACAGTTTTGCCAAATTCGTGGACTATTCAGCAGATAACGAGCAAATTTGAAACAAACAAATACCTTGCATTACAAGCAAAAGAATTGGCAGCCGAAAATGGAGTATTGGCTACCCCCAACGACAGATCGGGGAATCGTTTGAATCCGGATATAAAGAATCAAGTGATACAATTTTTTGACGAGGACGACATCAGCAGAGCCATGCCGGGACAAAGAGATTATGTCTCTGTAAACACTAATGGTAAGCGTCAACAAATTCAAAAACGGTTATTACTTTCATCACTCAGAGAAACTTTCACTCGATTTAAAGAAGTCAGTGAACATAAAATTGGATTTAGTACTTTTGCAGCATTACGACCAAAACATTGTAAATTGCTAAATGCTTCAGGTTCTCACAACGTTTGTGTTTGCGCAATTCACGAAAATATTGATTTAATGCTTCACAGTTTAATAAAATATTCATTCAACACTGATTGTAATCAACATTTTGAGAAGTTATTGTGTAATTCATCATCAAGATCAAAATATTGTTACCTCCGTGAATGCGAAAATTGTCCCACGCTGTCAGAATTTGAGATAAGATTTTTAAAAGAACTTGAGAAACATAACTTGTCTGAGATATCGTTCGAACAATGGATTACAACTGATAGATGTAATTTAGAAACGCTATTAAAACCTGTCGATGAATTTGTTGAATATTTTAGCGAGAAATTAGAAAAACTATTAACTCATGATTATATAAAAACAAAGCAATCTAAATTTTTAAAAGATACAAAGTCTTCATTAAAAGAAGGAGAAGTAGTTATTATTTGCGATTTTGCAGAGAATTATTCATTTGTACTTCAGGATGCTGTTCAAAGTCATCATTGGAACAATGATCAGGCTACAATTCATCCGTTTGTTATTTAGGAGGAGGAATGCTTAAAAATCTAAGTTTTGTTGTAATATCAGAAGTTCTAAGACATGATACAATTGCGGTACAAGTATTTATTTCTAAATTACTAACGTATTTAAATCAACTAATGAATATAAAAAAGGCCATTTTTATGTCTGATGGGGCTGCTTCCCAATACAAAAATAGAAAATTTTTTGCAAGCCTCTGCAAGTTTAAAGAGAAATACAACATTGATTCTGAGTGGCATTTTTTCGCAACTTCACATGGTAAGGGACCATGTGATGCAATTGGCGGCACATTAAAACGAATGGCAACAAGAGCAAGCTTGGCCAAACAACATGAACATCCAATAACAAGTGCGAAAACTTTGTATGATTGGGCTATTAAGAGAAATCAAGAAAATTTCACAAAAATATCATTTTGCTATGTTTCACAAGAAGAATATGAAGAGGGAGCTGCAGAATGGGGTGGTAGTTATCAGCAAACAAAAATGATTCCTGGTACACAGAAATATCACTCCTTCATTCCAGTTGCAGATAACAAAATCGCTGCGAAAATATTTTCAACTGACGAAATACTGAGTTTTCATAATATTTATAGGAATGTTAGGAAATAGTGTTTGTAAAAATGTAAATACAATTTTTTTTTAAATAGTAGAAAAAATAAATAAATCATGTATGAACAAAAAAAAACTCAAAATTTTTATTTGGTAATTAAGATTCGTTAATTTCGTTAATTAAGAAGATGTTCAATCTTCTTGGTGTCAAAAGGATAGTTGTTGAAAATTTTATGTACAATTTGAAAAAAATACTTTTGCAGATGGACAATCACGACTAACATTTGAAAAAGGGATATTTTCATGGAAAAAGCCATTTTTTCGACATTACTTTCAAATTATCTCGAAAACGGGTACATATAGAATGTTGCTCACCAAGAGCATTTTTGTTTAAAATCACTAGAAAAATCGTATTATATTATTAAAATATGGTTATTTATGCAAAAACAACAAATTAGAAAAAAATTGAATTTTTCTTACTTCTAAGAACTTTTTTATCTTAAGTTGCTCCATCGTAAAACAACTTTTATTCTTTTTCTTATGACTTAAAGTCTTTTTGGAAAAAAAATTATAAAAATCGTACGTTGGACAGATTTGCTAATTGATTTTTAAGTTTAATTTTTGATTTTTTTGAAGAAAAAATTTTTTTTTTACAGTGTACATATTTTTTTCATAAAGTCAAATTAATTAACTACAACTTCTTCTCAGACGCAATTTTATTACAACCAACGGTTTTCGAGTTATGATTTTTTGAAAAATACGCATGACAAAACACATACGCCCTTTTGAAAAAAATGTCTTGAGTCAAAAAATTCCCTTAACCATAAAATCATAGCGGAAAATCCATCGTCACCAATTCCGAAGACATGTGCAAAGTTTCATCCAAATTTCTCGTTTGATGCTCATTTCATTAACAGCAGGTATCGAAATCAGGTTGTGCTGAATCCGCTTTTCCAGACTTTGATGTGCCAAATCACGAATCTGATGATGATGAAGTTCTTCGTTTAACAAAACTTCGTTAATGTTGGTCGATTGCATTAAATTTTTTTCTTACGGTTTTAAGATTTCCACGAAGATTTCTCATCTTAATTCAAAAACGGTTTTGTTATCTTCTGTTGTTGGAAAAAAAACAATAGCCTCAACACAAAATGATGTTAAAACAAGCCTTATCCGAAAGGACTCTTATAATTTATCGGTAGAGAAAAGCCTCAGCACGCTAGCCTCATTACAAAAGCTGACAGTTGAGAGGCGTGACAAAAAGGGCCCACGATGTTTTCAATCTACAGGGTGTGGCAGTAAATAATGCGAAAATTTTCAAGCTTGAGTATTGGGTTAACTCGTCTAGTGAGTGACTAATTTCTATTTATTAGTATAATAATATTTATAAAGTGTATTTCTTTGTGTTTACTTTCAAGTGATGCATTCAAACACTCTATTTGTTTTATTGCAAATTCGTCAAAATGTTCGCGAAAGAAGTGATCACTAGTTTGCACTAGTGCGCCCAGAAGAAGCCGAAAGAGATTGCCAAGGGTGCCATTTGGCAACAGTTTAGCGCATAAAAAAGTCCCTGCAGGATGGTCCTAAGCAGCGGAAGCCACACTGATAAAAAAGTAATAATAATATCTATGTGTCCCACACATGAATTTTTGCAATTAGATCAACACATAATATCTATTTGTAATCTCACAAACTTCCTATGAGTACACATAATCTCTATGTGTGGCCACACATACTTTTCATTTGCCACATAAATTTCATATGTGTTTCTCAAGGGATACGTTTATGTGTGAACAAATGAATATTATGTGGAATTTTACATGGATTTTTGCTATCAAATATGTGTGGATTTTTACCCGTGCAGGAAACGGACGTCCGCGCTTTGCACTCACGCCAAACGTGATCAAATCGGTCCGTGCAAAACTTGCAAAGGAAGCCAATATTTTGGAGAAATCCATGCGGAGAATCATCAAAGAAGACCTCCATGTATCTTCCAGAGCCAGCGTGAAACGCCACTTGATTATGGACCGGGTCAAGGAACTACGAGTGACTCGTTCCAAGAGATTGCTTTCTTTGTTGAAGAAGGAAAAAACGATAATCCTGTTCTCCGACGAAAAGCTCTTCAGCATCGATGCTGTGGCCTACAGCCGCACGGACCGATTCATTTCACCGCTGAAAATAGAGAACGTTCCGGAAAAATTGAAAATCAAATTTCAAACCAAACATCTGGTTGGTGTCATGATGTTTGGCTTGCTGGCGTTCAACGGTTTGAAAATGCCGCCTGTTTTCATTGATGCTGGAGTTAAAATCAATACCGAAGTGTATATCGGTATTTTGGCCTGAAAACCCTGAAGTCAACCATAACACACACATGGCAGTCAATGTCGGAGAACTACGTCCGAAAGGCATGCTCTGACTTCCGGCATCGGCTCGAGGATGTAATGAATAAAAATGGAGGACACATTGAATAAATTTGTTTAAAAGGACTTTATAAAGATAACTGCACTAGAAAATGTTGATATTATTGCTTGAATTAGTTGAACATGGGATTTGAAAGAAATAGAACAAATTTTCGCATAATTTTCTGCTGCACCCTGTATGTATTCAGGACAAAGCATTGTTCAACTTGCTCGTTCATGTAAAGAATGTGCCAGAGTGGCCAAATCTAACTCTAGAACAACACTGGCATAGGTTGCATGTCGACTACGTTGGTCTCGTCGATTATTGGTACTATCTTATCCTGGATGATGCATTCTCAAAATGGCCTGAAGTCGTCCATACCCGGCCAATCACTACGTCAACAACACTCGACATACTCCAAGGAATCTTTGCCCGCTTTGGATAGAAAAATACGTTGATACGTTTAAACGGACTGTTGAAAACAATGACAAATGAAACACTATGTTGCAGTAATTGCCACATGCTACAAAGCTAAAATCTTTGGTATATTATCAATTCTTCGTAATTTAAAATAAAATTACAATTTCGTTGTTTTAAGTGCTGGTCAAAAATCCGCTGTCATTGTTTTTTTGATTATGTACAGTGTGACTCACAATAGCTATCATCTTTTTTCAGTCTTGGTTTATTTCAGCTGGGTAATTTTAACAGCGGAATTGATTATACTCGTTTTGAGTGTATTCATGTGACAGCTTATCGCTGAAGATAAATAAGCTATTCCGTTTGTTTATATTTATCAGCTTCCATGGAAGCCATACGGGAGCAAGTTTTCAAATCACTTTTGCAAAGTATTAGACCGTGTTAGCCTTAAACAGTTCTGAGTGAGTAAGCGTTTTGTTTTTCGTACCTTGAAACGGTTCAAGGAAACTGGAAATGTCCACAAATCAACACAAAGTAGGTGCCAGACGAACTGCCAGAACGAAGAAAAAGATCAAATGTGTGAGAGAGCGAAAAGGACGTAATCCGGCCGTTTCTGGCCGAAAATTGAGCAAACAATTTCAAATGTCTCCTGCTTCAATGAACAGGCTCCTCAGACATAATCTGGAATGCAAGCCGTCCAAGAAACAACGGGTTCACGGGTTGACGGAGCGTCAAAAGCAAGTCAGGGTCCAAAGAAGCAGAAATCTCTTCGTTTGGCACGGGTACTGCAAGATTTTATTATCGGATGAAAAGCTCTTCCTCCTTCAGGACAGTCATAATCAACAAAATGACCGTATTTATGGCAAAAGTCTTGCAAATATTCCAAGAGATAAATAAACTAGCTGTAGAACGAAAAGGAAAATTTCCTCATAGAACCTATTGTAAATAGGTATAGGTTCCTATAGTAATAGCAACAATCAATATGCAACTAGCGATTTGAAATTGGTTCACTATTGTAGAATCTTAGGTTCACTATTGTAGAATTTTAGGCGTCACATTCTGTTTATAATTACGGTTCGGTACGTACCGAAAGATCTGGTTTTTTCTGCAATATTTGCTTTACCTTCGCATCATTCTTGTGCTTCCTGGGATCCGATTTTCTTGCACTCCCAGCTTCCCCTAGCTGTTATCAAACGTGT
>JASCZW010019639.1:0-13437 GCA_034211315.2 Aedes japonicus
TGAAATTAGATTTATTTACGTCGGGCCATTGCTGCTGAAACTGCTTGAAAATTCTTAATTTCAGGACCTGTTGATGGTTCCATTATACAGTGGTAAACTGATTGAAGAATGAATTACAAAAATCTGGTGTCGACACGGCAACCAAAGTAACTGCCTATTGATCTTATGTTCGATCTGTTGTTGCTCCACCCTTACATTCTGTAAAGCATGACAATGCTTATGATCTATGTTTTCAGTTAAAAACAACAATTGTTAATCAGTATTCGACATGACACGTAATTTTATGAGTTCAATATTAATCAATACATAAATACATTTAAATATGCTCAAGATCCATGTGCACTCTCAGTTATAAGATCATTCTCTCTTTCCTTCTTACTCTCTCTCTCTCTTTCTCTCTTTCTAAATCTCCCTCCTTTTGCTCTCTTTCTGTCTGCTTTTTTTTTCAGTATATAATTTTGTCTTTATAAATGTACAGCAAAGATGTTGCTTGCGAAAGTTCAAATATGTTGGCGTAAGTACAAACACACATTCATTGTTTAAGCTTATATCTCAAAAGCGTTGAGAGATACCGCAAAACCGACGAAATTGTCGCCCTTGAGGGTCACAAAATTACGTGTCTATTTATAGATGCATCTGTTTTGGTCGATATTTGCCACCGTTCGACATTTTGCACTTAGGCCCATTTCGGCACCTCTTAACCTTAACGAAAAAATCTGAAATTTTAGTATGTCATCTGATGGACCCTAAAGATCATTTTCCACATAGGAAAACTTGTGCCCGATATTTTTTTTCAAATAAGCCCCACCCTATTGGCACATGCAAGCGTCCTTTAGCACATAAGAATGAGTTCAAAGAGATGAGAAAATAAATTCAATCAAACGCATATTTCGTCGAATTGCGTGTGTGTCAGTTACAAGAGACATAATTTTACACGAAATCTCTCTTTACGTTCCCCGACTTTTTACAAACATGAATTACGTCTCGTGTAAAATTCATAATTTCTTAGTGTGTATTGAATACAGATGGAATCTTCTTGAAGAAAACTTCACAAGACCAATAAATATATTCTTATTTATAACTTGTTCATCTTATTGTTTAAGCAAAAAACATACAAACATATAATCTGCTTTATGTAATCCCAACAAATTTTACCGGTAGATTAAAGCATATTTTAAGTTTACAGCGCCTATTTATAAAGAACGAGTAAATTTACAGCTAATATTTTTCTGTGCTGTAAATTTAATATCACGCTTAAATTTCTATTGATATGACGTGGGTAAATTTGTTACATCTAAGTCGTCATAAATTTACATGTTCCATTCGAACTGTGCATTGACTGCTTGACTATCAAACAGAGCTAATAAGATGTTGCGATATGTTGCAACATCCTCACTTAACAACTCTTATGAGTAACTTTGTATAGCCGTGTTCTTTTACAAAAGGTGCATGCTGTCCCAATTTTGTGTTGCATCATATCTCATTGTTGTGGTACGTACTTCCCCAATTTTGGAGTGCACATTGAGCAATGATACAGGCGTTTTACCCGGATGTCGTCATTGTAAAGATTTTAAAATCATGAAAAATCATCGTTTTGAATTTAAATCACATTTGATCAGTCGGCTAAATCATAAAAATGCAAACTGGCTCATGTAATCTACCACGTCTATTGTAAAGAGGAATTCCTCTTCGGTACAATCGTCGTGGCAATTCACTATGATTAAGTTAGCATTCTCGAGAAATTTTCGGAAGAAGCCATTGTTTACGTTTACGACATTGGCCCTTATGAAAACTCCATGTTGAATTAACTCTCGACAGCGCGTTCATTTCTATTTTGGGATAAATTAATGCTTCCCATCACCCTAGCAGGAACACGAAGATTTATGAGTACGACCGAATAGAAGCAGTGATTGGCTGGTCTTAACGAAATTAATTTTGTGCATTGTACAAAAATTGTGTAATAATGTAATGAATGTCTCATACAATTTACGAGACATTGGTTCTATGTACAATATTCGTGTTAACGAAACGAGTGAGAGATAATTTACGAAAATAAATTTTCAGTGTATTCAGAAAACTAAGTTGAGAGAAAGCAATAAGCAAATTGTGAAAGCAATAAGCTACTAAAAATACTAAAATTACGGATGACATCCTTGCTTCTACCAATTCTCATGCCTATTTCTCGAGCTCGAAAGCTCAACCCTAGTTGCCAAAACTCACCTACTCTTCCCTTCTCGAAGCTGGTCAACGAGATGTTCTGTCGCATTTTTCCCATAAATCTCATATATAATACATGTTAAATTATAACATTTTTGTTTTCGTTTCTTATTTACCTCCAATTCTCTATTTCTACCTTTACAAACGGCATTTTTTAATTAACATAAGAAAAATACAAAGGTGTATATAAAGGAACAAATAATAATAGTAATGACTCCAGATCTGCTATCGTTTGCATTGCCAATCAAATATCCGCATCACCTACCGTTCCAAATATTGGACTGCACCTCTGTGCTGCGGCTTACTGATCCTATCGCCATTGACATCGAATGCATTCACCCATATCACATGAGCGCAGATTCAAACATACATCACTTTAATTATGTTTGAGTTTCATTTGATTGTGATTGCCCTCACTTTATCTCCGTCAAACTATTGTTTCTCTTCCCTGTTACGAGCACACACACACACCGAAACAGAGAGGCCAGTTTGCCTAACTCCATTTCACAGATTGATTCTTCCAGCCGGCACACCACCATGGATCAAAATTCAGTCGGTTAGACGCACATCGGTATCACTCATACCTTACCTAGCACACGAACTCAGAACGAGTGAACGAGTGGATGATTCCGGGCTAATAAAGGAGAAGATATCTTATTATATAATCATATCTTGATAAGAACACAAAAGGGAAACCAGAAATAGATAGGAGCATTGTGGTTGCGGCTCCCCTCGGCCACGTAGCTTATCAGGACGTCCGCTGTTCGAAAAACGAAACGAGACCAACTTCGGACCAGTCGATGGCGAATCTGATAGTTGTTGATGTAGTTTGGCATCGGTCAGAACCTCAGTAGAGCAGAAACCAAGAGCAACCCCCGGCCAAAATTTTCTCCTTCGATGGGGATGATGGGGATGATGATGATGATGATGAGGATGATGATGTCAGTGATAACCATACAGATAGACCGACACATTATCCATTATATTCAATTACCTTATCAAATAGACAGAGAGTGAGATGGAACTTTCACGTCGTACCCCCGGTTCGGTTCGGTGATGGGATGAAGGTTCGAGCTATCCTTTATTTCCCCATTTCCCATTTTTTTTTCCTCTCGAAAGGTATAGAGAATGATTCGAAATTTGCGTGACGTGATGCGATGATGTCGGGTGATTTGTTTGAGAATGGCTCGGTGTGATGAGCGGCTGTGGCGGGAAAGTCATTCATTACGTTCGCTTTTAGGATCCATCAATTTTCGAGGTAAAGCATAATGTGAACTGCCATTTTTTTTTTTGCTGCTTAATCTGTTTGCTCGATTCCGAAATCATACGCGTTAGCGGCGGGAGGCGGGGAGAAAGGATAACCAGAAGAATGAGGTTGCCAAATATGACCCATTTTCCCTAATCTCTTCCACAAATTTGCGGAAAAGTGCCCGGACCGTATGTATCAGCTTTCGGAGGAGAATGATGCCGGCTCTCGGTGCCGATGCTGACCGGGCTCCAATTAGAGGAATAGCACGGATAAACTCTAGGATTTCACTGAATTTTTAATCACTTCCCCGGCATGATGGGTCAAATGAGGGATTAGATGAAAACTTCGGATTCGTTGCTGGTTTAGAGACTAATTACTTTCACTTTCTAATGACGTAGGAATGTCAACGAATGAATGCCTGTTTAAAAAGTTTTTTGATGCCCAGCGAAACAATGTCTCTAATGCTGATCGCAATTACTAATTCTAATTGATTTCTTGATTGGACCGCACACCCACCGCCGAATATAATTGATTACATAATCAATCAATTCCACACAAAGTCATGCACGACTCGTCGGACCCCACGAGGCGTGAGTTTGCAGTTTTGATCGCCCTAACAAATTCCGTCCACCGAAATTCTCCGGCGATGACAAATCTCCCATGGCCGGCACTCAATTGCCAAATCACGAATCCCAATTACTAAGCAATATTATCAATCGGCTATAGTGGATCGGGCCAAAAAATAAAGAATAACAACGCATCAATAGCCACAGATATAGCCTTTCAAGTTTCGGGATAGTCTGTGGACGTGGAATCGTGTCAAGAAAAAAAAGCCACAGAAATAATATTTCTTCAATATCAGATCAATAATAATATACACAAAGAATTTCTCAGCACACCAAAATAAAATCGTAGAAATAACAAAAACGAAACGTGATTTAGGAAAAATGCTAAATAGGTTCGAGAGAAGACACTCGAGGGAGCGAGCGGGGCATTTGAAGCGAAGTCCAAGAAGAAATCGGCAAGAGCCATCGTTAATAACGAAATTTATTGTGATGAGTCTTGAAATAAACGCGATGACGACGGCGGACTGGATCCGAGCAGCGCGCACTGCAATTCAAAAGAGAAAAATATTCAAATCAAAACAGCCCAACCCGTCATGTCGTCGTCCGTCGAACGAACCCGAAATTGGCTCTGTCGGGAAACAACTTCATCGCATAGATTGAGCTTGTTGAAATCGAACGCGAAGCGGAAATCTCCGAACGTCACACAATTGATAATTATCTTGTCAAGCCATGTGTCAAAATTATCGGCATTTGTGCATACAAAGAAGTGTTCCCCGGTGTGCGCACGAGGCCGCCGATGTAGATCCGGTATTTGAGATGCCGAAACTGGAGACGAAGATGGAGACGATCTCTTCTATGGGAAAGCCCCGGCGATGGATCGTGACTGTACGAGTTTCCGAAACGCAAAGCACTGTGCGCGATCCACGGCGGATCAATTGTGTGAAAAGATTCCCATAATCGAATGCGCGCGCACGCGGGAATAAGCTCTTTGTTTCTAGAAGACGGCCGCGTCGTGTGGTTTGAGCATTTATGTTTTCTAAACGGATTATGGGAAGAGATTGGGTCTCATAGCAAAGTGGAATCGAAAAATGGTGTGAGCTCTTCATTTGTTTTATGTGCTTGGGAAAGTCGAAGGAAATCGATCATCATCAGCAGGCTTAAGGATTACGGAGACAAGCTGGATCATGTTCTAGAGAGTGGTGGATTGTTTGCAGGTCAAGTAAGAAGCAATTTGTGGACACAAAAAGTGTATGGAAAAGTAGTTAGAAACATGCAAACTGGCTTAATTTCTTTCAGTTTTTGCGGTAACATGTTTGTTTATATGCCAATAACAGTTATGCTATCGATTGGTTTCGGAACAATGGATCGTTTCATAGATGAGTCAAATTGATCTGGACACGCAATAGAGTATTTCGCACATTTGGTGCTCAGAGAAGGGTGTCACGTACAACCAAATTGCAAAATGAGTGAAAGTGAACCACACTAGTTTTAAATTTCGGACACTTTTCTTTCAGTGAAGATTTTGAATTATTCAATTATATCAATTATATGACAGCTGCAACTGTTCACTTTATTTTGTGGTACAACATGTTTACATTCTTGTCAAAAAACACGGCATTGAATCTAGTGGAAGTGTGCAAACGCATTTAGTACGAACGGCAAAAATTTCGAAATCTTGCCAAACACCTTAAGTACAAAAAAAGTTTTTATTGTTTGCAAATCATTTGACCAACGCTTGACTGTAGATCGGAAGGTTAGAACTGCAACAATTCGAAAAGTATTCTCCAACAAATGGACAAGAAGGTGGTAGCCATTATTGAGAAAAATCCAATCTCTCTGCGCGAAATGTGGCTCGCAAAGTTGGGATGTCAAACTCATACGCACAAAAAGTGAAACAAACGCAAGTACAAAGTGAAAAACGTGCGGCAGAAAATAATGCAAAAATGTTCAAACTTGAGAATTAGGTTAGTTCGTGTAGCCAGTGACTAATTTCTGTCGAAACTGTATTTGTTTATGTTTACTTTCAAGTGCTGCATCCAAACATTCTATTTGATTTATTGCAAATTCGTCAAAATGTTCGCAAAAGAAGTGATCACCAGTTTCTATCTCGCTCAGAAGAAGCCGAAAGAGATTGCCAAGGTGGTAGGGTGCCATTTGGCAACAGTTTACCGCATAAAAAGCCCCTGCAGGATGGTCCTAAGCAGCGGAAGCCGGGAAGCGTGATCAAATCACCAGCGTGATCAAATCGGTCCGTGAAAAAAATGCTTGCAACCCGGTTGCGTTCCATAAGAAAACTTGCAAAGGAAGTCAATATTTCGGAGAAATCCATGCGGAGAATCATCAACAATGAAGACCTGCATGCATCTTCCAAAGCCAAAATAAAACGCCACTTGATTACGGACCGGGTCAAGGAACTACGAGTGACTCGTTTCAAGAGATTGAATTCCTTGTTGAAGAAGGAAAAACTGATAATCCTGTTCTCCGACGAAATGCTTTTCATCATCGATGCTGTGGCCAACAGCCGTACGGACCGGTTCATTTCATCGCAGAAAATGGAGAACGCTTCGGAAAAAGAAAAATTCAAATTTCAAACCTAATATCCGGCTGGTGTCATGATGTTTGGCTTGGTGGCGTCCAACGGTTTGAAAATGCCGCCTGTTTTCTTTGCTGCTGGAGTTAAAATCAATACCGAAGTTTATATCGGTATTTTAAAGGACTAAGTGCTTCCCTGAGTGAAGGCCATTTTCTCCGAGGACCAAAACGTTGTCCTACAGCAGGATGGGGCGCCGTATCACACGTCCAATCGAACCCAGCAATGGTTGAACGATAACATGAAGTTCTGGCCGTAGGATTTGTGGCCCCCTAGCAGTCTAGATCTCTATCCGTTGAATTATTTGATTTGGGCATATGTTGAAGCACGAGCCTGCAAAACATCACACCCTAGTGTGAAAACCCTGAAGTCAACCATAACACGCACATGGCAGTCAATGTCGGAGGACTACGTCCGAAAGGTATAATCTGTCTTCCGGCGTCGGCTCGAGGATGTTATTAATAAAATTGGAGGACACATTGAATAAATTTGTTTAACAGGACTTTATAAAGATAATTGCACTCGAAAATGTTGATATTATCGCTTCAATTTGTTGAAAATGAGATTTGAAATAAATAGAACAAATTTTCGCATTATTTTCTGCCGCACCCTGTACACCTATTGTTTGGCAAAATTTTCTTGTATCATAATGGACGACAAAATATACGTACTCAAAAATTTCAAACAGCTTCCGGGTCTGGCTTTTTATGCCGCAAAGCAAAGGAACGCCGTTGCCGAGCGTTTCCGGACAAAGAAGGTATCCAAATTCCCGAAGAAGTAGCACTATCATTAAGGAAGTGTAAGAGAAAGTATGTCTGAAAAGCGGTTGCTACCGTTTATCAGAAGCCACAACTCTGCAGCTCTGTTTGGCCTTATTTGGCCTCTTGTCACTATGCGACATCCGTCCTGGAATGGCCTTATTCCATACAAGAGATTAAATACGTGCCTAAGACAGCCAAGCCACCAAACTGTTCAGAACTTTGCCCAATGGAGAAATACTGGGCTCTATTCCAGCGGAAACTTTTCTTAATGAAGAAGAACGCATTTGTACCGATGATTCCAAATGAAAATGAAGAATTGTCACGGCGGGCGTATCTGAGGACACCATATGGAACCTGATGGCAACTGTACCACAGAAAGTTCGAGAATTGTACAGAAAGAAGGATTAATATCTTGATCAATTAATTCTCATGTAGATAAAAATCTATTATTGTGAAATAAACAATCGATTTAGTTGAATTAAGTGCAAATTTATTTTGCCGCTATTGTTTTGGTGTCCAAAACTTTACGTGGACGGGCTTAAAACTCTAAAATGCCACAAAAGGTTATTTTTCTCCAATAATTAAAAAACTGAAGCCCAAACATATTCTTTATTCACCTTTTTATTCGGAAATCAATGTAGCTACTTCCCTTCGATAAAAGTTCAATTTTCTGAAAAAGTTTGGACATTGTTCTTTTTTAAAGACCACTTGTCTGGAAACCTTGAAAAATTGGCCAATTTCTAGTTACTAATAGACTTGCGTTATAACAAAATATGAAGAATCTGGTGAAAAAAACATCAGACATAAAGTCAATGTTAAAGAGGTATAGAAGTTACACTCAAAAGCGGTTTAAAAAAAACATGCATGTGGCTTATATTTTCCAAAAACATGAATCCTTTCATCTTTACAATGCGTAGCTCAGCTCAACAATGATACCTTAGCCAAAACGAAGTCTGGAAAGAATAATGAATCAATCAGTTGAGCGTGCTAACCAAATGAAAAGAGATTGATATTTGTGGGGATTTATGATTAAATTATTCAGCTACTTAGAATTTGATTAAATGCCTTCGTGAACTTGATAGAGATACAGGGGATAGACAACATGATCAAGACAGGCAAATTTTTGATTAACTTTAAAGTGCTCAAACTACAAGAAATATTATTCGATTTAATTTCGCCAAAAAGCATTTGACTGAAAAACTAATGCAGTTTTATGTCTTGGTAACATAATTCGCCATGGCCCCTGGACACCGGAGTTGTTTCGGGTTGCCAGTGAGGCCATATCACATGATAAATTTGTGATGAGATTTTGTGCAAGATGCCGTTGTCAAACATTTTTTTAAGTGAACACACAAAAAAACAAAATTACCAAGCGAATGAAATGTAAATTATAAAAATCGGCCTTAAATTGACCGAAACATGGCTATTTCCGTGGAACTGGTTCTGATAAAGGGTCCTGGATGCGGTTAATTCTTTATTTAATCAAAACATGCCACGTGCCACCTCTTTCTTCTTGGTTTTTCATCAAAAACCTTATTATAAACTTAAAGATAATCCTTGACCATATTTGCAACTCTCGGAACCACCGGAACGTCCCCGGGGAAACCCGGGGATGGACCAGTTAGGCATTTATCCCAAAACCTGGCGTGCGGCAGCTCTATTTTCATGGTTTTTCATAAATATGATATTGATAAACTTCAGAAGGCCACTGGATACATTGGCCACTCTCGAAACCATCGAAACGTCCCGGGGAAACCTGTAGTAGAGACCATTTACGATTTTACTCCAAAACATGCCGTACGCCAGTTCTGAAGATAGAATTTTTCATAATTATGATTTTGATAGACTTGAGAAAACCATTGGCTATATTAACGACTCCCGGAACATTTTTGGAGAAACCTGTGGTAAGGATCATTTAAGATTTTACCACAAAATATGGACAGTAAGATTCACTGGCTAGCCTGATCCGGATTCCTGGTACCTCTAAGGAGCAATTGATTTAGCACTGGTTCGGATAAGCAAGCAATAATTCGATTGAGTATAGGGAAGTGTGGGTTTTATTATTAGTGACTTGGTCCTCCATCTGCTTCCAAGACGGCTTCAATTTGCCTGGGGATGGATCTGTAGAGGGTTTGAATGACATCCAGTGGTATTTCATACCACTCGTCGATCAAAGTTGCCTTCAATTCCTTCAAGGACAAAGGGGGTGGGAAAGCATTCCAAAAGGCTTCCAATGTTGAGCACAATGGTTAAATGATGTTAATTTCCGGTGACTGAGCAGGCCACAATAATTGCAGGGAGGCACTCAAAGCAAGCGGATAGCTTTCCGATCAAGAAAATATTTTCTTCAGCTCCGCAATCTGTTCATAAACGAACAATATTGTATCAGTGCAATTCCGTGCATGTGTGCGAGGGTGAAATGAAATAGGCCAGTAAACGTAATTTTCCTTAACCCGTTCCTTCGTTTTACACATCCGCTCTCTAAAACAATCCACCAAAACATGTCGATTGTTATGATCACAAACTCGTTATAAGACAGACGTACGCATCCAAACTTTTAGATTGTCATTGATCTTTAGATCGGCAATTTGTATTGCTTATTTCATTAACTCTTATCGAAATGGTAGACAAAGCGACTTTGATGACAAACGGGAATACTTCGTATAAAAACAAATAAATGTAAGAGACAGCAGGCTGCATGTTACAATACAGCCATGGTCAACAAAGATTCAACAAAGAAAGAAAATATGGGCTCTCTAAAAAAATAACAGAAACTTCTAATGACTGGAAGATAATCTAAATAAATAGTGATGAGCTTATGTTCGAATCATTAAAAGTGAAATAATGTGGAAAATATAAAAGTTTTAGACCTATTTCTCAACAACTAATTTGAGCAGTCACCCCTGATTGAGTCGTTCCTTATCCTATATTCAAAAATTACACAAAGTCTCCAAAGTCTCCTCACATCGACGGACAATACGTTCAGGGCCAAGGAATGTCTCACTGGAATCGAGTACAGCAAATTTCAGTACATTTGATCAATACTACAACACACTCATTGCGTCAGTTGCACCGATTTGATATTTGATATGGAGGAATACAATCTTTTATGTTATTAAGCAAATATTACGACTGTAGATCCTAACGTTTGAACTCAAGGGCAGTTTCTCGGTGGAGTCAAAAACATCATTTTTGGATATTTTCGTGACTTGTGCCGGGTGAGATTCGAACTCGTGACTTTGCGTGAGAGGTATGGATGTTAACTTTACGCCTGACATGAACGTTGCGATGTCGAGTCTGCTAGTTATTTCACGTTGATGAAGTCATTTCTCACGTGATATACCGTATTTGAGGTTGTCCAGATTTGTGCAACGAACTAGCCGTATGGCTCAGGCAAATGCCCAGACCTCCAAAATGCAACGTATATTGAAAGTTGTCCTTTATGATAAAACAAAACATATATGTAAGAACTACAACTGGGGATAGAGGAATGCAAAATATACTGGCTTATACGTGCAAAGAGTGGAGGCCATAAAGGGTATTGATACGGTCAAAATGTGGTCCAAGGTAAAACGCGTGTAAATCCGGTGAAATCGTTCATTTAAAAATCCAAATTAAATTTTCTTTTTCAAGTTCGTTATTAGTTACTTCAATTCAGGAAAAAATATTCAGTTAGGCTTCCGCTTTTCCAAATCCGAATTGCCGGGCCTTACAGCATTGACCCTGCCATCAGATTTTTGTACAGCCACCTTGTCCGACCTTCTTCGCCGCAGAAAGCCGGTTTGCCTTGAGCTGCTGCTGCTCGTCCTGTAGCAGTGATTTTGGTCTTCTTCAGGTTCCGCAATTATCGACAATAGCCCAGTCATTTTTCTCCAGTGGGCGGAGCTCTAGGCGTCGTTGCGGAGGGTTCTTGTCCTTGGAGAACCACCTGCACGTTGTTGGCGGCGTGCCAGTCCATGGCCTTTTGCCGTAATGGCAAGATGCCGAATCCGGCCAAAACAGTACGGAACAGCACGTTGTTTCTTCACGGAAAGGCAGCTGAACGTTTGTTCAAAACACTCTTTCCACGTAAATTTCTTGGTTGGCAGCTGACCCGGAAGCTACCTGCAAATGCTGCTTTTCAAGCCCCCAGGTGCAGATGGCTTGCCGAACCAGATATTTCTCGCGAACTTTGATTCAGTCTTCGTGCTTGAAAATATTCATACCTTTGCCTTTCCCCTTGCACGCGTAAGACTCCTGTTCCCCGGAAGCTGCTTGCAGTACGGACTTTGACGTGGGGTTTCGTCCGTCCGTGCCCGCGCAGTCAAACTTCGTCAGCACTCGTCGTGCTTGCAGCCGCGGGGATCGCGCTTTGGCAGCGTCGTATTTCCGTTTGTCGTCGCGCAGTCGAGTCACTACCTTCTTGTTAGTCGATAGTCGAAATATGTGCAGCTCGATGCACAGGACGCGGGCAATCCCACCAGCTGTTGCGCGGCATCTCGAAGGCGGTTAAAGTTTCTGGCAAACTATAGCATCTCTTTCATCGTCTCAGCGGCTAAAGTTTTCCGTTTTCCCAGTCAAACCTGTTGCAGCTAATAAACGTTCTAAACTACTTCAGTGCTACATTTTGTAACGTTGGTTGCGTAACTTTGATTTGCCAACTGCCTTCAGTAATAGTTTTAACATTCTTTGAAACCAAATTTGATACGCTATCGCTTCTTGTGGACAACGTTTTAATAACTGAAGAGTGATTAAAATCAAAATAGACATATTCTACACCTTAAAATGAGGTGTTAAAGTTTCGATGCAAATTGAAAAATACGTCAAGTTGATATGACAAAGATTTGCATTATATCGCCCATACATACGTACAATTCATTTGTTTTCTTAGGTTCTGATTGATTTCGTATGTAATTCTGTTGTAATATTAATTCTAGTTAAAAACTAAGCGATATTGTCAGTCAGGTTATAACACTATTTGATGAATAATTGACACATAGTGTCTCTGGTCAATTGTATCTCTACAAGATAAATTACGAATATAACACAGTAAGTACCAGTCGTTCTGCGATGTTGGCGTTGGTTTATTTTAATAAGTACTGTTGTATAAACTAGCAGCCACTATCTTTAAGCATATGAATGAATATTTTTAAACTGCAACTAACATTCATTATAATAAAATCTTCTCATTAGTTGAAGTGATGCCCAATCAGATATTATGGATATATATGTTGTACCGGTGGTCTTCATTCTAACACCATCAGTCTGTACCAGGTCAAGTCAAGCACTAACACTAGAATGGCTTACTGGGATCCTGTAGGCCAGTCATCAACTTTGACCGGGACTATGGCCTGCGTAGTCAAGTCTAAATTGATTCAAGACCTCTACGGGTGAAATGGTGCGCTTACCACCGCTATCGTAAAATTGTTCAATTTTAAAATTAACGCGAAAACGCGCGCGCCTTACAATTTGATATTAAACTAAAGACATTTTCTTCAAGTGTTTAGTAGTCTTGGTGGTTAGTGCATTAAAAGTGTTATTTTCTTCAATAAATGAACCATTAATTTACACCTGATTTTGAGTTCTTGATAAATATTTCAATCAAAGTCGATAATAGTAAAGTCAATACTAGTCGTATTTGTAACAACCCAAATGTCTCGTCGTTTGCAAAAAGTTTTATTAAAAATGAAAAGTATAAAAATGTAGAAAATGGCAAATAAAAAAACACTTTGAACGAAAACAAATAATTAAAGCCATTAACACGTCATTGGCTCATTTATATGCAGGACATAACAGCTTCAGTTTATTGAAACTTATTTATCCCATAAGAAATTGACTTCTTTTTGTGGTCATCACTGATCAATTCCTGCAAATTCCGTATCCCGGCAATAGTCTGAATGCTTTTGTCTGCAAAATTAAAATCATATTCAAACCTGTTAACGCGGTAAAATAGCGCTCATAACAGATCCCCAGATAATGAAAACGTCAATAAGCTACCCACGGAGCTACACAGCTGCTATTACAGCAGTAAGATACGACGTGTCGTAGTGCAATTTTAATTGCCTGGTATAATTT
>JASCZW010019640.1:0-13426 GCA_034211315.2 Aedes japonicus
GTGTAGGTTCCAATAATTTACCAACTTTCCAAATCAATTCCTTGATGCTGTCGGTAGTGTTTTGAACTTCTGGAATATTTCCTTATCTTTTACGAGATTAGCTGAAGTTTTACAATTTGATTAAAATTTTTCAACATCAACCAAAAACTTCAATGAACCAAAGTCTACGCTCCATACAATATTTCAAAAAAATTATCAAGAAAAGTCAAGCAGCTTAGATTTTCAAAAGTTAGTCCACGTGGTTGATGCACAGGCCCTTACTGCAAATAGAGCCACAACATTTTCACTCTAAGGACCCCTACTGTGCCTTTTTGTTATGAAAATCTAAAAATTTCATTTTGATACCATTAACCAAAGCACGAGCCAAAGCACAGTGTAAACACAGTGCTTTACTCTTTAATAAAGATTCTTTATCTTTATCTCTGGAAGAGAAGTGCATGTGCGGCTTTCAATCTCTCTTGCTGCTACAAAATCTCTCACACGTTCGTTTTGTGCACTCATCTAAAACAGGAGACACACACTGGAAATTGGGTGAAGCACTTGTCTGTTTTGCACTGCTCTGTGTATTTCACAATCCCTGCCTGTCAGGTGGCCTTACGGCATTTGGCCGGAACATTGGCCACAGTCGTCAAACAGAATGATTTTGGCATAATATTCAACTCTCTAGTAACCTTTTAGATCAGTTCTTGTCGGTTTTCGCCACGGAATCGTTCAAATAGATCCTTCATGTCAGGTTCCCCCAGAAATTTTCAATTAGATTGATCGCAAGTCCCGAAGAAAAAAAGAGCGGCTCTGACATCCCCTTCTCACTGATTGTCAGCCACAAGACGACCTTTTTCAGGAAGTTCGTGTGGGAGATGTTCACTAAGTCGCTGCTCATCTCCCTCTCTCTCTCGCACTTGTGTGGCAATACGGCCTGAAGATAATGTCAGGGGGACGTGAAATAGCCGATCCCCTGTCAGTCATTGCCGTCGAGTGCAGGTACGTCTCGTTGTCCATGGTCACTCACAACCACGTTACGCTTTGCAGGGAAGACATCCTTGACAAGCACCTTCAGCCACTGCTTTTGGGTGGCCGTTAACGCTTCCGACATGTCCGGCCCTAACTTCCACTTCCTCATGACAATGTCCATGTTGCCCAAACACTTTTTGACCGTCTCGCCGGAACCCGGAATCTAACTTGCACACGATGCTCTCAACATTTTCCATGAGTGCCAGGATCTTGTACATGACCGCTCGGCTGTATCCGGCCGATACAATATGCGGCACGATGACGGACTTCTTCGCTCCCGGGTGAAACCGGCAATAATTACAAACCTTCAAACGTAGTTGCTTCTCTGTTTTCGCCATGACTATCATAAATGAACTGATAGAACTGTCAAGTTTTTTTTAAAGAAAATATCGCCTACTTATATTTATTGACGATTCATTAGTGGACCCACCATTTAGCTACTTTTTTTAATGCAAGCGTTAACGTGTACTTTGTTTTCAAAACATTCACCACCAGTCTTTTGTTGCTTCGCATTTCAGGCGGGTGTGCAGTTCTGCCACCATTCGAGAGTTTCTGCCGACAAAATTTATATCAAATGGCGAAACAAACAAATTGACTAAATCGTTCTCGCACCGTACCTTGTTATAGTCTCTGACGTGCTGCAAACGAGCTGGAATGGTCTGCCGAAATCTTCACGTTTTGCACACCGTCCATCGTGGCTTTCATAAGTGCTGTGAGCTTCAATAGCTTCAAAGGCGTTCTCGTCCATCATTCTCCAGAGCTCTGTGTGGTCGATACCGTCGTACGCCGCGTTAAAATCGATGAACAGGTAATGCGTCAGGACCTGGTATTCACGACATTGAAGATCTAATCCGCTGTCGAGCGCCCGCCGGTGAAACCGACTTGATAACTTTTCACGTACGAACTGTAGGTGATAGACGAAGCAAGATAATTTGGGATAGTATTTTGTAAGTGGCACTTAGAATTGTGATTGCTCGATATAACTCACACTCCAACTTGTAGTTCTTATTATAAATGGGGCAGAAAATCCCTTGCTTCCACTAATCCAGCAGCTGTTTGGTTTCCCGGATTCGGGTTATCAGCCGATGGACAGCTTCTCCGGGCCCATCATGATGAGTTATGTTGCGATTGAACTGTTGTCTAGCATCCTTAACTTCTCCCAGCGTGGGAGCTGGTTCGTTCCCGTCTCCCGCCGGGCTTACGTAGTTACTTTTTTCGCTGTTGTATCTAATGAGAGGGCTACCTATCTGCACTGCCGCACTTTCCCACTTTCTTAAGTTCTATCCCCTACCTTTCGCCTTCTCCTTGATCGGCTATTGTTGGATTCCCTTTTCTTCTCCACGGCACATTCACGCACTTCGCACCGTAAACGTAACAGTTTGTAACTTAGGCGGTCCAAGAGCTTACGGCGTTAATTAAACTATCCTAAACGTCGAGATGTTCGATTCTTTTTGATTTTTTGCCTTCTTCTTATCTTCCACTCTTCCACTAAGGCTTACACTTGTCTTGTATTTTAATTTGGTTCAGCACGGCCTTTAGAACTTGATCCTTTTCCCCACCACCCAGTATTTACAGTCGCTATTTTGGTTCACCTTGAGTCCTTTTACTCACAATTGCTACGGAATGCTTAACTCGAGACGATCTCAAGAATCTCGGACAGACTAACACACCACTGGTTACACTGTCTTGGTCTGTTGCGCTTGTGCCGTCTGCATTATCAAGGCTGCTTGCACCTAACAATTCCCTCACGTCCATCCGTCAGAATGCCCCTTCCTTGTCGCTACACATTTCGGCATGTTGCTCAAAGCCTTTGCGCGACGTTCTGAGATTCTGATAGAACTTCCGCGTTTCTTGAGTGCGGTGCAACTGCTCCATTTCCTCACACTCCACGTTTTTCACTTTTGTTTTTGACGTAGGACTACTACTTTGTTTTCTATACCGGGCCACTATTAAAAAAAATCGAATTGCGATCGTCTCGAGTAGCGGTCAGGTTTTGAGTGTTAATACCTCAGTCGTTTCTCCAAAGATATTCAAAAATGTTGCACCAATCGATTTTGCATCAAACATTTCTACGCATTTATTCTAATAGAGGACATTGTTGATTTCGGCCTGAGTACTATTGAAAAATTCAAAAATGTTACGCCTTTTTTCTTCATTTATCCTACACCTTGTTTCTGGAAATCGCATTCAAGTATGCACTCGCAGCAATAACGACCGCAGCACGACGGGGACGGAAATTTGCTCAAATTGATAACAATGGTTTTGATTATTTGCCAGAGGGCTTACAAAACTTAACCTTTATTCTAGGATCGATCCGTTCGCTAACGCGTTCACTGCCAGAATTGCTACGTAGTCCTACCTCACCTTTGCGTACAACATTAGGCTGTCTCTTGTAGTTTTTCAGGAATAGGCGGCTCTGCTTTTCCCTTTTCCATCTATAATGGTCCACGTTCTGCCGGGTCTCCAGCTGCAGTATTACTGACCGCGCTGCGTCTTTCTCATCCAAAACCTATCTACACTCCCCATCGAATCAACCGTTCCATGGACTCTGTTCCACATACCCAACGACGTTGTCAACTGCAAACGTTGATTATTCCAGCAATCCTCAATAGGGGCTTTATCGAGCACACCCTCATCCGGCAACCCTGCTTCGATACTCTGCGCGTAGGTTGTGGTGGTATCCGGATGCTTCAGTTGTTCGAGATTGTACGTTGTAAGCGATGGAAAATTTCAATCGCAGTTCTACCATCACCAGGTCGGAGTCGATGTTCACGGCACGTCACGGTCTGAGGTCGATTATGTCGGAGAAATGCCGTCCATCAATCAAAACGTGGTCGATTTGCGATTTTTTCATGCTGCGCCGATCTCCAGTTGTACTTAAACAGAAGGCTGTGCTGGAAGTAGGTGCTACGAATGGACATATTCTTGAAGGCAGCGAATTCAATAAGTCTTAGGCCGTTGTCGATTGTCCGCTGGTGAGCTTTGCACTTTTCAATAGTAGGTTGCGACAAAGTTGCAGTTCCACGTACCGAGTTTCCAATCACTAGTCCTGTTCCATCCGCTGTTGACATTCCTGTCCTTGCATGTTTTCCGGGTGCGTTGCAAGGCCTGATGCCAACCTCTTAGCTTTTCGGAAGGCACTGTGGACTATGCACAGTTCATTTTTTGTGATACAGCCGCTCTTAACATGGAAACAGTCGCTGTTTGGAGCCGCTCCTTACATGAGGAAAAGACACTCGGGTGTTGTATTGGCATTTTCTCCAAGTACAGTGCTAAAAGCCTTGGTTTGAACACCGTTGCTCGCCAATTTTGCCAATTTCGATTCAGTAGGATTTATATGCTGAATTTGTTTCAGAATTTTCCGCGATACTTGATTGGTCATCAATTTCACGCTCTAAATTAAATGAGATTAGATAATGGAGTAACAGAAAAACTGACGGCAATACAGAGTTTGATAAATTTGCGGGGCTAATCAAACACAAATATTTAATCGTACAGCATAATTTGATAATCAAGTGGCACAATGTGGAGTTCGAATCAAATACATGAAACGAAAAAAAAATTAATGATTCCAAAAACGCTGCTCCTTCTGAAACGGTCGATATCAATCTGAAACAATCGTTAAATCAATCTAATTAGGTTAGACTATTCACTGCGCTGTTCCAACCGAGTTCAAGTTCGAACACTTTTTGAAAACCATAATTTAAACATTTTTCGAGGGTATTAGTAGAACGATTGGGATTGGTAAACTAGAAAAATTTAAAATAACACTACTTTGGTCACTTTTAAAAAAATAAAAAATAAACAATTGAAACACTTTTTTCAAATTATCACTACACTGAGCGAACAAATCGAGAGGAGTTCATAGGAATGTCGTATGTAAATTTGCCCGAAGATATTATTGCGAATTTCATACGATTCTATAATGAAAAGCAGTTTATAGGACGATCGTATGAAAATTTTCCTCACACAAAAAAAAATTTGCAATCAGGAGTCGAACCATGAACTTCGGGATCCAGAGGCGACCCACAATCCCATGAGACCTTAAACGCTTGTTGAGTGATGTCAATTGAAAGTGTATAAGAGGCATGGTTTTCTCGAGAAATGCAACAATAATCATTTCATACGATTTCGTGCTTTATAGTTCATAGTTCCGATCGTATGAAAATCGTACGGATAATTTCCTGAGTGTAGTAAACGTGAGCAAATTCCTGTAAATTCCACTAGAGAAAGCTTATCTTTTGGCAGATAGGCCTAAATCGTCTGTGACTTACAGACTTCTTTAGGCTCCCAATGTTGACTAAATACGGACTTTTTTTCGAATAGGGTTGCTTCCAATCCGTGTTTTTAATTTTTGGAAATGTGAAAAACAGGTTAAATGCACTTTAAATGTTATTTTATGTATTCTCCCTTGCGCGGAAGTAACGATCTTTGATGAAGTTTACAGAAGCAGATAATTTCTCATCTCCATGCAAAGCGCTAGGAGTGGACAGTAATTTTATTGCTAGAACGAATAGACATGAAGAGAAAGTGTATTGATAGTTCCGTATAGGGCAACGGCAGGCTTTAAAATTGAAAGATACAAGTTTGAAAACGAGCGGATGGCATTTGAACGGTTGTGAAGGAGCTAGAAAAATTTCAAAGAATGGGTTATTTGCACACAACTGGTGCCATGCGTAGCACACCAACGAAAGCATTAGATGCAATTCTAAATCTTCTTCCGTTGCACCAGTTAGAAGCCGAAAAAAGTGTCAGAGGACATTTAAGTATTTTAAATGACATTCAAATTAACCAATTACTTACTGTCAATAACGACTGGATGGAAACGCAATTCAACTTTATTCGTTCGTTCAATGTGATAGAACCAGACCGCACTGTTTGTATGGCGGGAGAATCAGCTTTATCTGCATTGAAATCTTTTACATTTACATCAAAGCTAGTATGGGAATGTCTCTTATTACTTCAACGGCTATGTATCAATAATACAGTTAATCTTTACTGGGTTCCTGGACATTGTGGAATCGATGGTAATTAAAGAGCTGATAAACTAGCTAGAGCTAGATCTTCTAAGCCATTTTTATGCCCAGAGCCATTTTGCGGAGTCTCTGCATGCCCAATCAAAATGGAAACTGGAACTGGGAAAAGAAGATGGTGTTTACAAACTAGAATATAACCAGCACTGCCCGGCAGTCTAAGAAGTTCATTACACCTGTGCACATACACAGGCCTAATTACAGGACATTGTATGGATAAATTTCATCTAAGACTAATGATCGGAGATGATATTTGTCGCTTTTGTAATGAGGAATGCGAAACCTTCTGATCATTTATTGTGCGACTGTGCTGTACTTTTTAGCACAAGAACAATATTTTTCGATAAGAGGCTCTTACAGCCCTATGAAATATTGTCTCTATGCCCTCGTTAGGTAGTGCGTTTTATACACACATTATTCCTTACTGTGATGTGATGTGATGTGATAGGAAGCCACCACCAGTGCAGGACTTGACATGACGTACAGTTCCTCCTAATGGCAAGATCAAACTGTACATACCTGTAATCCTCACTATTCCGTTGTATGAAGGGCCAAAAACAGGGGTGCGGACCCGTAAGCAGAAGCACTTACACGAAACCCACGAAAAGGATAGAGAATCTCCATCCAACGAAACGCTCTTTTTACAGGAAATGAAGAGTAAGCAATACACATTAGGATTTCCGTCTGATGGTTTGTTAAAAATAGGGTTAGCAAACTCACTGTAGACTGTCGGAAGATAATTAGACCTTCGCTGATCTCGATCAGACGATTTCCATCAAGGAAGGCATATTTGTCATCCATGACTTGGGCCAGATAACCACGAATCCCTCATCGAGCCTACAGTTCGTCTAGTACCCTGTATACCCTTTGGAGTATGTGTATATAATGTACGTAATAGTACGTTTAACTGAAAGCCACTGGGTTTGTTGCTGCAAAATAAAATTTGAATATGTATTAATATTTTAATAACCCTGGACAACCTGAAAAGCAGAGTAGATCAGTCCTCTCAACAAAGATAAAATTTCAATGAAAAGATATTTGATTTGTTTTATTATTTTGAGAATCAACAGACTATTCTATAGGTCGAAGAAAGCAGTTTTAGTGATCGAAGAGCCCGGTTCGATGATTTCTGAAATAAATGTAATATCACTAATCACATATATTTAAAAACAATTAATACGGCTACTATCACATGCAAGTCTTTTATGGAGTAGTAGTAGTTCAGAAATAGAATTTTAATGAAAATGTTATGTTGAAATGCTGAAAAACAAATTGAGTATTACAAGCATTAAATTGTCATGCTGCGCTATGCCCTGAAATGCAAAAGTAATTTGAAATGCAAAGATGTCACAAGGTGTGCTGAAATTATTAATTAAATGAGAATGGAAAATACACCCTACTTGAACACGATCTTCAGTCGCAGCCACTCATTTTTCTATTGTCTAGTTGGCAACGTTGCTCATGCTACGCCAACCAGCTTCTCAAATACTGAAATACTGAAAAAATGTGTAGAAAACTACAGTAGAAAAACTAATTAGTGTTATATAACCACAATGGAACTGTCTCTTAGCTTCGGGTCTTGACAGACAATCCCTACTGAGCCCTTGCGGCACGTCAAGCCGGCCAGTTCAGCGCAACGGTGTACGACACATTATTCCTCACTGGGATAATACCCTAAAACATGCGATGATGGTTACTTCTCATAGTAGCTTATCACATTGAAATGGTATAGAAAAATAAGTTGTGTATTACAATAGATCAAAATAATGTGCAGTGATAAAAAAACAAAAAAAAATGCACAAATTGTTATAAAAATAGCGCAAACAAAAGCCAAAATGATAATTAATAGGTGGCACAAGAAGTTGAGGAAACTTCCTATTGCATATATTTCCGTTAGCGTACAGAACACACATTCGCAATTTTGTAAAAACTTAATGGTTTTAATTTAAGTTTTGCTCCGTTATTTTGTTACTATACATAATTTCGATTTATTCTTAATTCGCGACAACGTACATTTTTCCACCGTCCATTTACGTTCTGGTTAAAAAAATACGCCTCATTGCATGTTGAATACAAAACAAACTATAATGTAGATTTAAGGGAAAAACTGCTCAAAATTTGCTTGCTGTTTATGTCGTTTATTTCACTACTTATAGCCTACTTATTATACAACATTAACAAACTTCCTCATATCCCTCGCAGAAATGGTACGACGACCTCATAGATGCCTTGAAAACCATGTTCGACTTTTCGCTCTTCCTAGAGTACAAATTCAGCATGATGATGACAGCGACGCTTCTGCTCTTTATTTGGTAAGTGCCTTCAAGTTTCAGCATCAATCCAACAAACATTTAACTCAAATCACCCACCCACCTCTCAGGTACATCATCCCCTACTTCTACATCCCGGACTACATGCTGATGTATGGATTCACCGAGCAAGATGGCGCCAATATGATCTCGATTATCGGTATAACCAACACCGTCGGCATGGTCGTGCTCGGATGGCTAGGTGACCAACCATGGATTAATGTGACCAAAACGTACATGGTCTGTATGTTCAGTAAGTATCAGCGGATGAACCACCATGCGTCTACATCAAACAGCAATGATTCTCATGTTTCTCATGCTTTTCATCCCAACAGTGTGTGGCATATCCATCGCCCTGATGCCTTTGCTGGTATCGAACTATGTATTGATGGCCATATTGTGTGGACTTTTCGGATTCACGTTCGCCAGTACCTTCTCGTTCACACCTATCATCTTGGTACGGTTGGTCAGTCTGGATGATTTCACCATCGCGTATGGATTGTGCCTGCTGGTTCAGGGTATCGGAAGTCTCATCGGACCGCCGCTGGCTGGTTTAATGTACGATCTGACCGAAACTTGGGATATCTCGTTCTACGCAGCTGGATTCTTCATATTACTTTCGGGAGTGTTTGCCTGGGCCGTTGGAACACTGGATGAGGAAGAGAAAGACGACGATGAACTGAGTTCAACTGTAACGGAGTAGATCTTGATCACGGCTTACTTACTTAAAAAAATGACAATTTCAATAGTGTACTTCTCATTCATACGTGTTGCTCCATAACTCTTGTTTCGTTTTCCTCACATAGTATACCTACCTCGTAATTGATCCGATTTTATACAAAAATTAAACAGAGCAACTGTGCAGCTGTTCGAAATATTAAGCATAAAGTTGGTCAGACGAATTCAACGGAAGCAAAAACGTATGCCTTACATTTTTCAATTTTTCGTTTTTAAAACAATTTTTCAGACCTATAGTAAATTAGTTGTATGTAGGTAACGGATCTCATAGTGCTCGCTTGACTTTCTGCTGAGACGAACCTTTCATATAATTCAGAAGACAAAAAAATGATGAAAACATAGTAGAAAACATAGCAATTTTCGAATTTAGATCAAACTTATACTACAGGTCGACAAAAAAAATGGTAGCTGTACTTAGTGAGTAGTGTAGAATGATTTAGCAATGCCTTGCGGTCGAATCAACACCGTAGTTATAAACCAATAATCAGTATTCTTCAGGTCTTCGGTGAGCTGAGGAAAAACGTGATAGGAGTTCGAACGTTCTTATAGAGTAATGAAAAAATTCGAACATAAATTTACACACTCACTTAATAGAATACATACAACAGCAAAGTTATTTGACCCCATTTCATTATTACAAGTACTTATCCTTAACAAATGTATTTAAAAGTTGAATAAAATAATGATTCTAAGTATGGAGTTTATTTTCTTCGAAATCATTTCCAATAGGTGTCCATCTAGCGAGTTTTATACAGTATACAGAGTGTTAGGCAACGGGCAACACCGCCAAAATTGGCCTTTACGACCTACTTGAGGCCTTTGTGCGTAATTACCTAAAGATAAGTATTTGCAATTTTCAACGCAGAGAAGTAAAATCGATAATAGCCCGTTATCACAGTCGAAATGCGATTACGGATTTAGACGTTCCAGGATTATGACAGTGTGATATGGATTTATGGCACTACAATGACGCGGGAGGCATCTGGTCGACAGACAGCAAGCACAGCATTTATGATGTAAGTCTTTTTGGATGTCGCAAAAACAACAATGGAAATTGGAAACAAAATATCTATACTGCCGTGAAACGCATATCAGTCCCATCTTTGCTTGATTTCCTATTCATATGGGACTGATATGCGTTTCACGGCAGTATAGTTCCGCTATATTTTTTTCAACTTAATTGCTTAGACCAAAACAGTTTTTCATTTTTTTTTTATCTAGTTTCTTAATTTGGGAGGCTTAAACGCGTTACGAAGCCGATGTTTCATTGTTTTTGAAATCAAATTAAATATTTAAATATTTTTTGAGCCGACATTACAAGACTGCGGCTCGATGTCATCGTAACCGTTTCTACACCAGTTATCCACGAGGTTAAGGCTTTGGAAGAATCCAGGTTGAAAAAAGAAGGAGACACCGATAAAATGCTTTTAAAAAATTCAAATGAAATTCTAATTAAAAGCGGTTTGCTGTATGATGTAAGAAAAATCCAAAACTACTCAATAAAGACATTTTCAGCCAAATAAAAGATAAATCAAAATAATGCCCCTATTTTGCAGTTTAGGATTTTTTCTACATCATACAACAAAACGCTTTTAATTAAAATTTAATTTGAATTTATTAGAAGCATTTAAAAACGTTCGTCCTATACTTTAACATGGGAGCTGTCAAATTTATCACCACTCGGTGTCTTCTTCTTTTTTCAACTTGGATTCTTCTATAGAGATGTGTATTGGACATTAGTCTACACACTACCAAAATGTCATGTAAATTTCTGTCCTATGAGACCGACACATGCAAGCAGGGATGCCAGATATTTTTTTCAAATGCCTGTGATAAAAATTTAAAATGTCTGGGAATGTCTATAAAAGTCTGTCAATTTGTTTTTTTAGAAAATTAGACTTCTTTCAACGAAAAGACGTAATAAGAGAGCAAGTTATGTCATTATCGCTATTTGTGTGATTATGTAAACATGTTTGCATCTATT
The DNA here is from genome assembly GCA_034211315.2 of Aedes japonicus. Taxonomy (NCBI): domain Eukaryota; kingdom Metazoa; phylum Arthropoda; class Insecta; order Diptera; family Culicidae; genus Aedes; species Aedes japonicus. The sequence continues at coordinate 11,076 of JASCZW010019640.1, forward strand.
TCTTGGATTGTATGCAACCTTACACTATTGTTTCATATTATTAAAGTGACACTGAAGCATTAAACATTCGCATAGATGACACAATTTTCCATAGTTTTCCCCCCTGTAACGCTCTTTCCAGTTTTTTAGTTCAAAATCAAAATTTATTTTTCATTTGATAAATTCAACAGACTTTTTATTTTATTCAACAATAACTATTGATGGTGTGTACCATATTTTAATATGGTGTCATCATCACTAGATTATCAATATCATTATGGTCATATGAATGATTTTTGTATAGACTGCTTCTTCGGTTAGTCAGCGATTATCTCTTAAATTTCAGAGAAACTATCTCCTGATCTTTCGCAAGGCTCTTTGCTTTATTCTGGGAAGTTTCCTCCTGAACTTCAGGCAAAATTCCTCATGAACTTCTTGGCAGTCACTCCTTATTTTCTTCGAAATTCACATTTAAGAACCCAACCTTACCTTCCAGAAACCTTTGGTATTTTTTATCCTGAACATAGTTACTTTCTAAACTTCTGACAAGTCCCATCCTGAACTAAGAGGAAAGTTTCTGCAAAAATTTGAGAAAGTACTCTTCAGCATTTCTTGGAAAATCTTCTTAAGTTGCTAGAAGTTTCTCCCTGAACTTCTGAGAAGTTCTTTTCTGAACTGCCGAAATAATCTCTTTTGAACTTCAGAGAGTATTGTCCTGAACTTCGGGGAAGTTTGTTCCTGAATTTCTGAGAAATTTCTGCTTCAACTATTAGAAAGATCCCCCTATACTTCAAGAAAGTTTCTTCCTGATGTTGTCAAAAGAATCTACCATAACTTCTGAGATTTTGTAAACTTCGAGCAGTTCTCATTTTGAAATGCTGGAATGTTTGATTCGGAACTTTTGGGAAGCTCTCTAGCACTTCTGGGTAATTCCAACTGAACTTTTGGTCTCTTCGCAACTTCGGAGAAGTCCTCTAGTGAATTTCTGAGGAGTTACTGATTTTTTTGAAAAATTACTTCTTGACTCTACAGGTAGTGCCCTCTCTGGTAGGTATCTTCCTGAAATTCGGGGAAGTTTTTTCCTGAGCTTAATCTTTCCAAACTTCTGATTGGTCCCATTCGGCACTGCGAGGAAAATTTTTTTCCAAAATTTGTAGGAAAATTCCCTTCTGAGTAGTCCTCTTCTGAACTTTTGGGAAGTTTTTTCCAGAACTTTGGGGAAGTTTAATCCGGAACTATTGAGAATTTCGTGCTCAAATTAGAAGGAAGTACCCAAAATGCTCCTGGACAGTTTCATTATTTTCTCCCTAAAGAATTTAGAGAAATCCTTATTCTGAAATGCAGAATGTTCGCCTCTGAGCTTTGGAAAAGCTGCCAAGCACTTCTAGGAAGTTCCTACGAACTTTTCGAGAAGTTTCTTCCAGAACTTCTGGGAAGTTATTTCCTGAACTTGAGAGAAGTTCCTTCCTCAACTTCTATGACGCATCGTCCTGAGGTTTTTTTTCCTAATTTTTTGAGAAATTATAGGTAGTGCCCTTCCTGGTTAGCTCCCGTCTGAAATTTGGGGAAGTTTTTTTTTCTGAACTTCATAGAAGAACTCCAAAACCTCTGAAAAATTCCAAACTTCAGAGAAGTCCTCTCCCCTACACTTCTTCCTGAAGCTTTGAGTCCTCTCCTGATTCTTGGGGAAGTTCTGTCTTGAAATTCTGGGAAGTATGATCTTGAACTTCGGTAATTAATTTTTGAAGGTTCTTCTTGCATGAACTGCATGCTCCCAATACTTCTGGAAAGTTTCTACCTGACCATAGGAGAAGTTCATTGCTGTACTTAGTGAGTAGTTCGTTTTTCCTCTAAATTTCTCAAATATGATTTGTATTGTTGTGAACCTTGATTTTCGTTGTGACTAATGGCAAAAGACCAATATTACCAACGCTTTGAAAGTAATGGGTTTGCATGGGTTTGAACACGCTTGGGATTGAACACTACCATAAGTAGGGACTCCATGTTACCCTCGGAAAGGGCGTATACGATACTTATCTCCGGGCCCATTGTGTCAAGTGGCCCACCGCTTTCGTTTCTTCAAGGACTTTAAATGATACCTACGATATTTTAAAATATTTCAACAAAGCTTCTTACCGTATCAACTATACTGTTCAGATCCTGGTACGTTTTAAATCCGAACGTCATAGAATACCTTTATTTGAAATTTAAAAAATATTTCAAATGTCTGTAAAAGTCTGCAACATAAATAAAATGTCTGCTAAATGTCTGCACCGTTCAAAAAGTCTGCAATAAAAATGAAAAGTCTGCAAATTTACTGACATGTCTGTGAATATGGCATCCCTGCATGCAAGCGTCCTTTAGCACATAAG
>JASCZW010019641.1:0-13442 GCA_034211315.2 Aedes japonicus
TCATGAAACCTTGGTTGATCTAACTTGGCCATGGTGACTCGTGAGAAGTAGTTCCGGATCACCCCGGAGTCTACAAGATGGCTCGGAGGGTCGTTTTCCACTTCACAAATGCAAATGTGTTCAAATGCTGCTTTTGAAGTACCGTAGCGAAAATTGTGAAGTTCTTGAACTAATTCCATGAATTGACAACATATATGGATGTTCTAGATTGCCCTGAAGGCCATCAAATGAATCTGAGGGTCATTTTCCAGATCACAAGAGCAAATGTATTCGATTAAGTACATTAGCGGAAAAAATGAGTGAAGTTCTGCGATTTAATTCGTAAATTGACAACTATAACGGTTGATCTAGATCATCCGGTAGGCCATCTGATGGATATAAGGATTACTTTCCAGATCGCAAGTGGAAATGCATTGAAATTAAGCGTAGTTTAAAAAAATAAAGCTGCTAAGTTCTTAGTCTAGTTTCATAAACTGACCACTCTTTTGGTTGTCCTAGATAATCCGGAACCCGGATTCAAGGAATTTTTTTTGACAAAGGTCACTTATAGAAAATGGTGCTTTCGGAAATACTTGAGAAAGAAAAACGCAGATTTCTGGCACAAATAGCATAAATTGGCCACTTTTGCGGTTTTTGTGGATTTGAGAGACCATTTGGTCCTGAGGGTTGCCAGGTTGCCTTGAGCGTCATTTTCCACTCCAAAAGCCAGTGTATTCGAATAACGATTTCAGCAGAATTTAAAGAAAAATAAGGAGAATTTGAAAAAAAAGACTGATTTCATAAATTTATTTTGCTACATAAATAAAAAATGTAATTTTGCTACATAAATAAAATATTTATGGTTTTCTATAATAAATAACGTGTTGATACGTGATCATTTATATAAAATAAATCATACTTATGATATTTATTAAGTTTGTTTTATTAATTTATAAGATTTTGTTCGAATAATAAGTATTATTTTATTTGTTTTATTAAATTATATTTTATGTATTATATAAAATCACAAGTTTATTAATTTCTGGGGAAATTGTAAATTCGCGGAAATGTTTTTGTTTTTGGGAAACGGTACATTCTGAGTTAAATTTTTGTTTAATGCAAACCAAGCATACAGAATTGGCAATTGTTCTAACTTGATTATGATACTATGGTAGATTTTAATAAGTGGTTCACAATTTTGAGTCTAAGAAATGTCCAAAGCCAAAGGAAAAAGAAATGTAGTTTTTCTTTTAAACATTTATAAATATAGATTATCAACATTTAAAGCAGGAGTCCGATCAAAATGTAAATAAAAATTGGCGAAACGAATAGGAGGCACTGAGTTACCTTTGGAATGGGAAATGTCATTCCAGCTGAAACATTACGGCTTCTCTTTAGTTCATTTCCATAGTTATTACTACATTTTTAGCATAACTCGTCATGAAGACATTACACATTCATTTGCAAGGGACTTCTCTTGCGTCCTCTTAAATGACATAACAAATCCGTGCTGCAACTGAAATCCCAGAATACTTGAATTCAGCTGTTGGCATCCATTCTTAATCAAATTTCGTCGTCATGATTTCTAATATAAAGATATTCTAATCTTGCTCTATATTTTCACACTTCGCGACATTCCCTTTGATTTACTACAAAAATGGTTAACATCATGACACGTAATATAATACAAATTACTTACAACTTCAATAGCGCACAGTTTCAGGCACATCACTGTCAGGCACTTTTCTCCACCTGCTTGTTTTTGATCTTCTTAGAACTGTCAAAAGAAGCATTTGCCTTCTTGTTTTTGCTCCACCGACACACCGGCTCACCGTAATCCACCTTACGATGGCCTGATGGTTGCATGTGAGCTGTTATCGAGTAGCGTGACTTCGCTGTGACACCGTCAAAAAACGATTCATGAGAAAAACAACAGCACTACACACTTTCTAGAAGCATTTTAAAAGTTTCGTCCTATACTTTAACATGGGAGCTGTCAGATTTATTACCACTCGGTGTCTCCTCCTTTTTTTAAGTTGGGTTCTTCAATAGGGGAACGTTCAATAATTATGTCACGCGAAAAGTGACTTTTTATAACCCCCCCCCCCCCCTTGTCACGTTTTTTGTATGGACCTTCAAATTTTATTGTATGGATTGTCGTTTTCCCTCCCCCTTTACTGCGTGACATCAATATTGAATCTTCCCTAGTCTTTAGCATTTTTTAATCGCGTCGGTTTGTGCACTCCCATAAGCCGCCATGTAACTTGATTGCAGCGATATTTTCGCCGCGATTATTCGCTGCCCCGGCGGAAAATAACGTGCCAGTATGGAGACTCTATTACCCATTAGTTTTTGGACGTTTGAAAAGGGTTTCGCTTAGTACTTCCGTCGGACTCGACCGGGAGTGTTTGGATTTCCCTAGGGAACGTTCAGCTGGATTTTGGTGGTTCAATACAGTCCACTATTCAAAGGTGTGGCCCAGTTATAATTGAAACATAGACTAACGTATGGATAGTGAAATCTGCACACATTTTCACAGCCATGCTTCAATCACAACCCTAACGATTCTACAGCTGATCGATGTCAAGTTTTTAACAGCTCTGTCATACTTCTGTTCAAGTTGTCGGTAATCTGTTACAAGACGAAACATGAGTAATCAGGAGGAACAACGCCGGAAACTCATTTGTAATTTTTGCAACGCTCATCCAGATTGGCCGAAATCGAAGGTAGTGCGTCATTTTATGGACATGGGAAAAAGTCGTCGAACCATATACAGCATTCATTCGTCCTACCAAATGCGAAAAACAACAACTCGGAAGATCGGTTCAGGAAATTGGTCAAGTTTGAGAGATTCTTCAGTGAAACGAAATTTAATACGGTTGACAGAAGGTCGGGTGGCAAAGTCGTACAGAGAACTTGGAAAAAAGTTTAATTGTCACCACCAAATTGTCAAAAAGGTTTTCAATGAAGCTGGGATCAAGAAGCGGTCAAGGAAAGTGAAACCGAAAGTGTCAGAAACTCAAGCTGCTGTTCAGAAAGTACGATTGAGAAAGCTTGTCCGAAATGTTTTTCAAGCGAAAAACGATGTACTTTGCATCATGGATGACGAGACTTATTCCACGTTGGATGGAAATGAATGGCAAGGAAAATACTTCTACGACAGTCCCAAAGCACAGGTGAAAGAAGATGTGAAGTTTGTTGAACATACGAAATTCCCAGGGAAAATATTGCTTTGGTTGGCAATCAGCCCACTTGGAATGTCAAAACCTGTTTTCTTTGAATCGGGGTTGGCCATCACCGCAAATCGTTATATTGAAAACTGCTTGCCTAAGGTGAAACAGTTTATTTCTCAAAAACATCGTGGACGAAAAGTAGTGTTCTGGCCGGATTTAGCATCGAGCCATGGAAAGCATGAAGATCCCTTATGTGCTGAAGGATGAAAACCCTCCAAACGTGCCACAACTTCGCCCAATTGAAGATTTTTGGGCCTATCTGAAGCGGAAGGTATATTCAAACAACTTTCGTCCAAAAACTACCAAACATCTTCAGCAAAAAATAAAAAAAGAGCTCGCAAATATGAAAACATTAAGTTTTGCGGCGTACATGAGCAAAGTGCCTGCCAACTGCCGCAAGGCTGAGCGAATTGGTGTACATTTTTTTCTGCATTTACTTGTTTATTTATATAAACAACTAAAATAAAGAGTGATTGCTTTTGTTTACAAATAAAAAAGATATGGCCTTTTTACTTTTGTGCAGATTGCACTATCCATACGTTATTGCGTATATTTCGGATATACATTAACAAAATAGTAATCTGTTCTAACTAAAATGTTCGACTTTATGAACTTTAGAGCGAAATTTTTTTAAAAAAAATCTCGATTTCGAAGAAATTCGCGGACTTTTCCCGGAATACGTTTCATCAACCAGCATTATTCTCATCCATCGTTTTGGCCATTCGACTGATTCGACTTGGTTCTCAATTCATTGATTCTTTTGACGACACTGCCATTCACCTTCAGCTTCCTCTTCATAATAGCCCAAATCTCTCCGTCGGTCTGAGCTGGGGACAGTTTGGTGGGTTGAGTTCTTTCGGGTATAAACTGAATCCCGTTGGTTTCATAAAACTGTAGCACTGTTTTGCTGTAATGGCAGCTTGCAAGATCTGGCCAAAACATGACAGGTTCATTGTGGGATCTGGTGAATGAAAATATTCGCTTTTGAAGACATTCCGTTCTGTACAGCTCTGAATTAAATGTCTTATCAGTGATGAAACCCTTGGTCTTCCTACCGCAGCTACCGCAGGCATCCTTGCCAAATCATGTATTTACGTGCAAATTTATCTGCAAACACAAACTTGAATTTGGCAGGAACATCTTGCCGAGCCGTAGCCAAGTAAAATGTTTGTCCCCGGTTGCTGTTGGAAATTGGCCTTTACATATTTAGGTTTCATCATCCATGAGGAGACAGCCATTGAATTTTGTCAACACCTGATCAACAAGTTTTCTGGCCACATTGTTCTGCTTTTGATCCCTATTTGGTTGTCTTCAGGCATGGTATGACTTGAATGACTTGCTTGCGGCGCGAAACTTTTTGGCCAAATCGCATTCTGAGATATTGGGGTTTGCCTTAATGTTCTTGATGACTTGTGATCCGTCGACAAAGTTTCCCTGTGTTTTTTTAAAACACGTCACATGGCATTTCGGGGAAAACCCAACACTTTAGCAAGTTTTGGCCTAGACCACGAAGGGTTTTCCAAATGATTGCGCACAATTATTTTTCTTCTTCCTTCTTCCATTTTGTATTTCTTTAAACACGTTCGAACTGCACCGTGAAAAAAATACTTCTGATGTTGTATTATTATAGGGAATACATAAGATGTCAAAGTTTATAAATCCGCCACTAGGGTCGCTGTAATAATAAAAAATGTGTGTTCCAATACTAAATGGGCCACACCTTAATGTACACTACAATCACCGCGTGGTGTATAGTGGGTTGAAGAAAAAAACGTAGTGCAGAGTGCCGCAAAAACTAAACCGCAGCACTATGATGGATAACACTGGGTTCGATTCCCGGTTTGGTCCAGAAATGGTTTATTGTGAAAACTTTTCCGACTCCCTGAAAATTATGTATGGTTGTACTTGCCACACAATCGCTCTAATGCAAAAATGCTAGCTTACATCGAAAGCACTCAACTAATAACTAATAAAGTACATTTTCAGAACACTAAGTTGAGAGCAAGCAATGAGCTAATTGTGAAAGCAATAAGCCTGAAATGCCAAGAAAGAATAAGTTGAGGGTAGGCAACAAACACATTGTGATAGGCAGTAAGATTGAATTGCCATGTACGAAGAAGCTGTTGTGAAGCAGCTAGACAGCATTTCTTTCTATAATTGACAAGAAAAAAAATTGGCGCACGTTTCTGCAACTTATTTACATCAACTGACTACCATTGTATCTCGTATCGCCTCATTTGTGCATTTATTTCAGTCACGATTCACCAATTGATTTAAATCCTAAACCGGCATGAGACAGTCCCAGATCCTGTATATATCTCATAAATTAATCCTTCTGCTATGTGGTTGCTTTCGCATCAACTCATCAGTCATTGTAAGAAAGATTGCTAATGAAATATACATTAAAGCTAGGATCTTATTTAATTAAATTATCAAACATTGATGAGTCACTTTTTTCCTTGAACCATAAGAAAACATTTCCAAAAAGGGGATGGACACATTGCTGTATCAATTAGCATGTTTGAATAAGTTGAAAAAAAAAGTACAGAAATTCTTTCCTTCACGTGCCCAACCTTTACCATACCCACATGGAAGACCAATCATTGCGTTTGAATATCCAATTAGCTCCCATGAGCACAGCTTCCGGCAATTATATCATCACCTCCACATGCTTCAATCACACAACTAATCGTTTTCGTGTCTGTTTTTCCTTCATTCCTTTCAGTTTTGTGCATTTTTAGTGATACTAATTGTGATCCAGTTTCTAATCTGCGGCTGGGCGATCGCCACTAAAGAGCAGCTCATAACGCCTGCCGAGCTGGCCATCGAGGCCAGCTTCCTTCAGTTCATCAGCAAGGACGGGGCCATCACCGATCAGACGCACATCTGGAACCGACTGCAGCGGAATGTTAGTATCCGAGGGCGATGTGTTATTCTTAATTTGATTCTTATTCTTGTTTTTTAGCTTCAATGTTGCGGTTTCAACAAGATCGATGACTACAATAAGTTGAAGAACGTTCCGTGGTCCTGTTACGACCCCATCAACAGCAAAGTGCACAGTACCGGCTGTATGCATGTTCTCGTGAAGAGCATCGAATTCAACATGATCAAAGTAGCCATCGTTGCGATAGCATCTGCACTTATACAGGTTCGTAGGTTGTTTAAATGACGAAACCAACCCGTCAACATTTCCTAGAAAAGAACTTAATTGTGACATATAGGTTTCACATTCGACTGCGCTAATTAGGAAGGAAGTTTTTAAACTGATTTTCCATGTTCTTTGGGAATTGAGAAAAATCTCTACCATAACGAAATGCTAATATAGACCATCGGTCATTTCGAACACAGCTCTCCTGAGGGAAATTTGGGGAATGGTCTACCGACTTTATCGCTCATTTCAAAACATAATAGGAATTTAATGTTTTGACAAACCATTAGGAGGCACATATCCATTCAACAAGATTGATTAACTTCAAACACCAAAGTGCAGAAAGGTGTCAGGGGACTGTTTTGCCCCACCATCCCTGCACACCTCACGCACATGTCGGGTAGCACTATAGATACTCATTTTATAGAGAGGCGAATGTTTGTTCTTTCGTTTCTTCGTTTACGAAAATTTCTAATGAATGCATGTCCAAATCCTTCGATGGAACATCCTAAACATTCTCCATCACTTTCTGTTCGTATCGGTTTTGTCTTCTTTGTGAAGTTGTTTAAGACAGTGATAATTTTCAATCCGCGTATCTTCAACGCGTGTATCCATAGTAAATCCATTCCTTCTCAATGGGATGAGTTGGCCGAGCTTCGGATATACCTACCTACCCTACTTACTAGCAGCACGAGATTTCAAAATAATGAATCGCGAGGTATTATTTATTTTTATCTTTTCTCCTTGCGGTCACGCGTTTGTTTGCAACCAAGCGCATCTGTTTTGGTCTCTGCTCAATGAAATTGTTTGTTCTATGGGACAATTTTACGGCTGAGAATCTCGACCAGAACGCGGTGGCAGCGGATGACCCCTCGTCCGATGTCGCCGTAGTCGTCAACGTCACCATTTTACGATCGTTATACTATAGCAAGCGCTGAGCGGTGATCGTTGTGTCACGGCAACCAGCTCAAATAAACAGTAGTGCATAGTAGCAACAACAGGAACAGCATGTTGCCTGTCGACAGTTTTCTCTCACTTGGAGTAGTGGCGAACAGTGTTGCTGCGGAAAACCCGTGTGAAATTTTTCCCATTCTTCATGTGCATGCGGTTAATTTATGCGCATATCACTCGCGTGGTGACTTTGAGCCACTGACAATGCCGGGCATGATAATGAAATGTTAATGGCCACACTTGGTGTGTGATGTTGAGAACAATGCATTATTTTCGAATGTAGGCCAGTATCAGGTGAATCGCGCAAATACAACATTACTTTTACGGATTTAAATCCGCTGTATTGGTTCCTTATGAGTAATGTAGAGGCACTGATTTTCGGTGAATTGTTGTAATTTCTTAGAATAGCTATCTTAAGGCCAGTATCGACCTTAAAAGTAAAAAGGTAACGGAATTTTGACAATTCAGCGTCAACATTAGATTAGGGCGAATCAGCTTTTGTAAACAATGATTTTCGTAGTCATTTTCTCATGAACAAAAGGTCACAAATACAAATTAAGCACTCTTTAAGGAAGAGAAGCTTTATCTCTATCCGCTGATATGTTCCATTTCAAGGAATTGTACTCAACTTCCAATAAATTAGCAGACTAAGTGTTTGTTTACAAAAACAGATTCCCTAATCAGATGTTAGCGCTGAATTGAACCTTCACTTAAGGTCGGTGTTCGAAAGAAATTTCTTTTTCTATAACAAACCCATGTTAAATTCCGTTTACTGAAACGCCTGCCTGAACATAAACCACGTAGACTAATTTTTGAAAATGGAAACCACCCTTCCCCCCTCGCAGACTTTTGTCCATATTTATTTAAGTTTTTAACGTAACGTAACACCCCCTTTTCCCCAGAAATGTATATGTGGTATATAGGGAAGCGGAACCTATTCTCACCATAGTACATATATCCATCACATTCTGCAGCCATCCAACTTCAAACGTAAAAAGATGTTTATTTTCTCCGTTAAAATAATCTCCGTTTCATTAAAATAATGAGCAATCAGATTTTCAACACAATTGCTTACCTTAGCACTACAATTTCGTCGTATTGATCTAACCGTACTAGGGAATATACTCGAGCCAGCCTCCAAGTTTTCTCTTTAATTGCACTATATCCTCACACATTTTCGGTGCGTAATTGCACAAACCATAAAAATCACACTTCACTTATTACACTAGCCACACTAGAATCTACGAATACGTGATAAAATACTAGAAAACTATGGGATTAATTTTCACAATAATTTAAATACGCTTGCACCTATTCTGAACCGTGTTAACAATCGACGTAATTGCTTGATGTTGCACTGCTCACATACTGTATAGCATACACATCTACGCTAGTGTGCGTTTTCAATCATTCATAGAGCATTCTATGCCAAACGTTATGGTGAGCCTTGTTGTCAATATTCTCATGGAAGAATAAAAAACAAACCCTTTCATTTTGTCTTGGTTATATGCATGCTAGCTAACACACGTGAAGTGCTGTCAAATGATCTACTTCATTTTTGGGTGTAGTAGTGAAGAGCGTTAACTTTTTTGTATTTTTTTCTTGATTAAAATCAGTACAATTAACATATGTACACAGATGGGATTAATGTTTTTCGTGATATTATTAATATAGATACATAGCAGTTTCATCTTTTCCGTATTAAATTGAAAGAAAATAATCAGAATCGAATGTTTTGTGTGTTGCTAAACGATTAACGGTAAATGGACGAATAAATTGTAAATAACTAGTGTTCGGTATTCAGTGCACATTCACCGATTTCCTGGCTGGCGGTCTAAGAATATCTACAAATGAAGTCTGCAAGGCAAATTCGCACACCTTCCTTTGCCTTATCGTCCAGGCATGGTCAGGATCTTCTCTGTTCTTCACAGATGTAGACTCTAATTTACACGATCTATGGCTGCACTGTCAGCCTCCTAAGTCTGTGAATAGTCCGCTATTCACATGATGAATCCACCTAGCCCATTGTGCGCTTTCTATCCGACGGTTTCTTCTCGAGTTTCAGCTGACAGATAACATGACCACTTTTACGGGGTCTTCTGGAAACTACTAAGAGATAACTATATGATATACAGTTTATTTGACTACTTCCATAATCTCTGATGAATTGCTTATTGCTAAATTTAGTCTGCCAACATGGATGTGTCAGAAGACTAGTTTTGAGTCAATCGATTAATTGTCCACTTTTCCGGGATTCCGAAAAGTCTTCCTAGTAAATCAACTTTAAAAAAAATCAAAATCAAAATCAGCCTTTTGTTGTCAAAATTAGCAAGGGGCACGTAAAAGGCATGTAAGGTTCACGGATGAATGAAAAATGTTTTAATAAATAAAACGATTAATAGAAAAGTATGTAGATTTACTAACGAATACTCGTTTGAGATATGACTGATAAACAAATAACTTAATGTGTCAAAATGCTCGCTTATGCCTTTCGCTTTCAATTAACTTTGATCTAACTGATTTAAGCCGAATGACTTCGGCGACATCATCCTTCACAAAGCGGATCAAGCAGTCCAAGGATTTTATAGCGTGATTAAATCCCGTTTCCTGTTGGGGTTCTTCCACACTTCATATCTTCCAGAATTGATTAATTTAATTTGGAGCGCTTGTTATTCTCACGCAATACAGAATTAATTATTTCTTGTGTACCAATCTGGATTCAATAATTACTTGTGAGCCAAGCTGGATTCTGGTTTTCATCGTATACGGTATCCTTAAATCGATGCCTTGATGTCTGATGTTGTGGTTCCGACTAGAGTGTCTACGGCCGTGACAAGAGCTTTGACATCATCTCCATTGTCGGACTCACCAGGATCCGCAGAATTCCATTCGCATTCAGGGAACTGGGTGATCAGTTTTTTCCACAAATTTTCAATCTTAGATGGACTTAACTCATCCCATGCGGCAGACAACGAGCTTATACTATGGTTGAAAGAAACCTTGCTGAGCTGATCCATGAACTTGAGCTCTTCGACTTTCAGAATCAGTTTGAACACGAGCTTCTCTTTCTATGATACTGCAATTTTAACAGCGTTGATGACCGCCTGGTTCATCGGTTGGCATTCTGAAGTGACATTTACGGGTAGATAAATTAACCAAGACGCAAAAGCAGCGAAAACTTAGTTGTGTGCTTATAAAAAGTTACGAATAGCCTTCCCTTAATCAATCCTGCTTCCAACACTGGATTGTCTCGTCCATCACCATGTGCAATGCAATAGCTACACTTTTGGCTCTAAGTGAATTTCTGAAAAAAATCTCTCACTGATCTTAAACTCGTTGTAGAATCAAGGACTGAACAACATTCGGGTCATTCGAGCTTTCTTGAAATTGCAGTAAGATGCTGGTAGAAATTCTTTTGCCAGAATTGAGCGTAGTTTGGCAGTTGATCCGACAAACAATAATCATCAATTTTATGTTGTTAGAGCACTCGACATTACTGCATGGTACAGTCACCCAAGAGTCACCAGGATCCGCAGAATTCCATTCGCATTCAGGGAACTGAGTGATCTGTTTTTTTACCATGAATTTTCAATCCTTGATGGACCATTAGGGTCTGTGCAGACTTCTCTGCAACCGATTTAGCTGCTTTTGCCCAAGATTTTCGAAATTTTTCGATAGGTGTAGCTTGTTGTTTATATTGAGAGAGAGTTTTCCCTTCACGAGAACCCTATGGCGCTCGATAGGTCGCAACCTTCCGGGCAGTTACGTGGACTCACCTTTTTTCGGGTACAACATGGACTCCATTCGCCTTATACCATTCCAAAACATCTTTGGTGTAGTGACACGATGTCAAAATCAGGCCAGAATAGCGAGGAGCGTCATGGCTGCGTAGGAATGGTAACAATCGCTTCTTTAGGCATTCTTCTACGGTATATTTCCTTGTTTACCGTTGCGGTAGTGATTAATGTTTTGGCTTGCTCGACCACAATTGCATATTAACCAAATATTTTTTGAGAAACTTGACCTTTTTCCTTCATCCTGAAATGCTCCTCTACGCCGTTTCGTTCCATGGCAGTATAATAAGACATTCCGGGAAGCTGCTTAAAGTCTTCCAGCACATAAGTTTCATCGTCCATTATCACGCAGACAAATTTCGTCAAATATTCACTATACAACTTTACGAGCCCGGGTTTTAGTCGTCACATTCTGTTTATCATTGCGGTTCGGAACAGTTTTACCTTGAACGACTTCATACCTTGCCAGTGCTTCGGAATTATGCAGGAACGTTGGGGACATTTTTATTTTTCTAGCCACAGTACCTACTGAAAGATCTGGTCTCTTCTGCAATATTGCAATATTGAAGTCGCGTTCTTTAGTGGTTCCTGAGATTCGTTTTTGTCCCGCGCTCAGCCTTCCTGGCTGTTGTCAAACGTGTATCGAAAGGTTTAAGAATAGTGTAATGGACAGTGTTTGCAGGAAAACCAAGCTTTTTGCAAATTTCTTACTGAAAGATCTGGATTTTCATTGCATCCGCACACAATTGCTTTTCGCACTTACCTCTTCCATGAAACGCCATCTCCGATCTGAAAGTTTGTAGTGTATCACCAAAAAATGATTTTCTCACAATGAACAGACATACGTTCATCAGTTTGCAGAAATTATTTCACGCGTTTATGAAGTACTTCCAGAGATATGTGTTTAAAGTGGTGTCCAGAGTTTTGTCGCAAACAAACTTCAGTAGCGCAGTCATGGATCGATTTCTCCGTGGTCAATATTAAAACCAAAATTAGAATAGATCGGACATAATTTATGGATCATATCTTTAATTTTTGATGCACAAAGTTAATTTGCCATGGCGCATATTTAGACATTTTGGTTCACAATTAAAACCTATTATGCATCATTGGCAATTTATTTTTGGAACATTTTCATTTCTTCATGGATCTTCTGCATATATTTTAAGTTCACAGAGGTTACATTCTGGTGTTGAATGGTGACTGATTTTTGCAAACTGCAAGGAATGTTATTGAAAGGTCATTGATCATTTGCAATATACTTAAGGGTAACTGTATACAATTTTTTTTTTCGATCATACCCTTTAAAATATATAACGGCACATTTTTGACATTTTATCGCTAAATTTTTGTATAAAGTATGGATCACATTGATGTGTCTTACATATCATTTTTCATTTTTTTAATGGGATTTTCATCAGCGCGTTATAGGTCACAAATGCGAATTTCATTGTTTTTATTCTCGAACAGACAGTATCTAATAATTGCTACAGAAACAGTATCTGATTTAGTGAACGAGAGGAGAAGTAAGATTCAAACGTGAATTTTTCAAAACTCTCCATGCCCCGACAGGAAGAAGCATAACGATCTGCGTTAGGGAAATACTTTTTTTGTGTTGGTGGCCTAGTTTGCATGAAAAAGCTAAGGGCTTCAAGAATTTAACGTTTGAATCTTTTACGTCCCCTCTTTTGTTACAAAAATCAGATACGTCTGTTTGAAAAAGTACCATGATTGCATCAGTTTTTGAAAGTGCGAACTATAGGCACTTGTGGTTCTACGCACCACACCTTCAAAACATCGATAATTTTAACCTCTTCAGCCAAAAATTAGCAGATTGTTTGCTTCCCTTTCTTTGGCGTGGAACCAGACATTGCCATCCATTGCAAAAACCGAAGGCGAGTTCTCGCACGCTAAAAACTTGCGTGGGTTTTATATGAGTTTTCCTTCCATAGCACCAAAAATATGGCGGCGATTATAACTCGAACTCATTGATAGTTCAATTGACGATAAACGACCTACAATACTCGTGAGTTTTCCAGGAATCACAAACGCGTCAATTTGCAGATCGTTCAGGCCTTTTCGGCCCATTATCAGTTATGTATCAGTTATGTATGTCAGTTTGAAACACATCTTGAAATGTCATTATTGCTCACGCATTTGTGTATGTATGTACCAGCACGAGTTTTTCTTCAATCCAGGAGCGATGAATAGATGCTGAGAATGAATTAATGAAGCATGAACATGACATGATAGGTTATTAAAGCGTGTTTATAGAACTAGATTGAAAACACTGAAATTGTAATGTTCCTCTTGTATGTCACGGGCTAGGTGGTACAA
>JASCZW010019642.1:0-13442 GCA_034211315.2 Aedes japonicus
GACCGATTGGAAATATTTCTACAATTTTGTTGCGTTGTTCAAAATTCTTATTTAGTTATTCTATTCTAACATATTTATTCTGTATTTGCATAAAATTTTTCGAACTTTGCGCTTAACTCCGTCCATTACTTTTTGTACAGACTCTTCAGAAATCGCAGAAGCCGTCTTTGTCCAAATTTGCTGGAAGTGTTTGATGTCTTTGATTCCTTGCTTCTTTCCAGAAAGCTTCCGCTTCATCAGAGCCCAATATCTCTCGATTGGTCGTAGCTCTGGGCAATTTGGCAGGTTTTTGGTACAATGTTCACTTGATTTGCTTGGTACCACTCAATCACAGTTTAAGCATAGTGGCATGATGCAAAATCGGGCCAGAACAAAGGTTTTTCTTTGCGACTTTTGATGAAGGGTAGCAATCGCGTCTGCAGACACTCTTTCTGACAGACCTCCTTGTTGATTGTGTCTGTAGTGACGCAAGATCTTCTCTTTTTACCGCACGTTCAAATTGCTTGCCACACAAGGTATTTTTTGGGAAATTTCGATGCCTTCTTCGTTCTGAAATGCTCAGCTGTAGCATTTCTGGTCATAGCAGAATAAAAAGCCAGCCCTGGAAGCTGCTTGAAATCCTACAGGACATAAGTTTCATCGTCCATAACAACGCATGAAAACTTCGTCAAATATTCGCAGTACAAACGTCGAGCCCGTGATTTTGCTGCCAAGTTCTGTTTGTCGTTGCGATTTGGAACTGTTTTTTCTCTATACGACTTAAGTCCCAAACGTTGTTTTGATTTTTGGACAAAACCATGCGACATCCCTATTTTACGAGCCACCGTTCGAATGGAGAGATTTGGGTTTTCGTTAATATCCTTTTCACCTTTCGGTCCATGACAGGATCACCGCGTCCAATGTTTTTGTCACTTCTCGGTTTCCTCTCCACCGTCAAACGTTCCGAAAATGATTTGAGCACATCGTGAACAGTGGATTTAGGCAAATCCAATGTTTAGGCAAATCAGGATTTGCCGTAGTCCCGTACAAAAATCGCTCGCGCACTTGTTTTTTTTTCGTCGCCATCTTGAATACTAAACATCAATCATAGTATTTTTCATCATAGACTCTTAGCTATACCACAGTGAAATTTTTCATTACTACGTGCAATATTTCAAAAGTTGCAATGATTTGAAGATTTCCGGATTAATGTGGATACAGATTTTACTAACAAAATTAATCACTTCAAGCGATTTTATTTAATTGTTTCTAATTAAAGCTTCACAATCGAGCAGCAATGGGATTTGGATTTTGGGTTTGGGACACAAACTACTTTCAATATGTATCGGATTTTTTCCGATGGAACACTTTTTTATGTTCTGTCATTAAATAATGAAACACCTTAAAGATCCGACAAAGATGTTCTTCAGAGCGAGTTTTTAGAGTACGTTAATACAGAAGTCACTAAAGTAAACAAAGACACTGACAAACGACTCATACACAATCTCAAATCAAAAGTAGCTAGACATATGCTCAACGACAAACACTTCATGAGCTAGCATAACCACATTCAGATTTTGAGACATATCACAAACCTTTGGAAGCAAAATGTAGCAAAAAGCGAAGAAATTCAGAAGACGAATTTCACGCCAACACATCCAGTGGTTGGCAGCACCCTCTCAGAATGTAATGAAACTTTGTGGGTGTGTAGACTATGTCTGTTCAAGCAATTGACGACTTTGTTTTTTTTTTCAAAATTTATGTAGACTACCATATGGAAAGGGCTAAGGTTTTTTGATCGTTTTTTTTTTTTTAAATCAACGTTGCTCAAAAAAGAAATGGCTTACAAAAAAGTGATGAATGCGTGACTTTTATAAAATTGTCTGAACTTTCATGAAAAAACTTGTAAAAATTGTAAAATCAATTCTTACACGTTAAAAAATAATATTTTAAAATTTATAGTCAATTTGCAAAGAAAATGGCTATCTAAGAACAAGACAAAACAAATTTTTAATAAAGGTTATATAATTGTGTAAAAGTTCACCATACATTGCAAGGCACTTTTAAGGAAAAAAAGTTTTGTCTAGCAATAAATTTTTCATATCAACATAACTCAAAAAGACAAGACAAACAAAATAGTGATGTATGTATAACTTTTAGAAAATTGTGCGAGCTTTTATGAAAAAAATTGTAATTGATTTTTATACACTAAAAAAATACTCTAAAATTTAAAAATCAATTTGCGAAAAATGGCTATCTAATAAATAAACGAAATTTTTTCTTAATTGTCTAAAAGTTCGTCATAAATTTCATTATAATTGTCATTATACTTAAATTTAAATGGTTTCTGTGTGGTTTCAGGACTAAATTATAAGACGAGTACACGGTAAAAATTGGACATGAAAAATTTATTGTTAGAAAAACTTTTTTCCCTCAAAAGTGCCAAGCTTGTGATGTATTACGAACTAACGAACAATTATATTAACTATATTAGGAAAAGAAATCGTCCAATACTAAGCTTGTAATTTTTGGCAAATTGACTTAAAATTTTAAAATATTGTTTTTTAGCGTGTAAGAATCGTTGTACAGTTTTAACATTTTTTTAAAAGCTCAAACTTTTAAAGGTAGATTGGCGAGAATCAGGCTGACTCTAACAGACTCGGAAACTACTAATCAAGCAAATGGAACAAAATTTGACATGTGAGGATTCATGGAGGCAAGATTGTTTTCTATGGTAATTTGAAACCCTCCTCCCACCTTCTCACTTTGAAAAGGGGGACTCCCATACTAATAAAACACAAATTTCAACCAAACAACGTCATATCCAACAGCTGTACAGGTATTTTAAGAAAAGAAAAAAATATTTATAAGAACATTTTTTGTAAAATTATTAATCTTTCTGCTCATTTGCTAGTTACAGGTATTCCACTTAAAAGCTCACTCTCACCAGGATTCATCATGGCAACCCAGCCGTCAAAGCGCAACAAATTCATCGGATTGAAGAAAACCCTCGCCACACTTAGGAAAGACATAGCATTTCTGAAGAAATGCCTAGAATATAAAGTTGGATCAAAAAGTCATAGGATCAAGATACGGACATCCATCGTTAGAAAAATTGGAGCAGAATTAATCAAGGACAGCATTTAATGATTGTTCAACAAACTGAACCAGAAAACCATAGAGTGCTATTCTCTGCACCTAAACTTAGCCAAGGAGTATCCCGGAAAATTCCAAGAGTTGATATCCCGATCCAAGGTAGCAGAGGAATGCGAATCGAACAAGATACGAACGGTTCTCGGTAGAAAACTCAACTGGCTGAGATTAGAGTTATCATCAATCATAACGTTGTTGAGTTGAGGTACATCCAGTACGCATAGTTCACAAGTATCCTTAGAATTCTTAAAACAGCCAAAAGTTCTTTTGAACGCATCAACACTCAGACTCACATTGAAAAAAATGAATCTATATTCTTCACATATCGCGAGGGTATGTAGATATGATACTCGATATTGAAAACTTCTTGGTCAGCAGTTTTGTTTCCTATTTTAAAATTTGGCGCTTCTTCACGCAATCTACTTAATCTCTCCTAATCTATGATAACTAACTAGCAGTTCTTTTGATATGTGAAAAATTGCCAATTGTAATTCTTTGATTTTGATAAAGGCAACCATTTTTTCGTGCAATTGTTTCAATACTTAGCCAGCGATGTCAACCACCCTAACCAATCTGACGAACAGCAGTATGTTTGCCAGCTCTAACGATTAATTAGGTACAGATGGATTGCCCAACAAAGCGTTCTCCTACCACGTGAACCACGTGGACCCCGACCCGTGACACTGCCTTCACTAACCGACACAAACCCACCTGAGTGAAAAATATATTAGTAATCAGGTGTCATGATGATACACGGCATTGAACCGATAGAACAGGGCTCGATAAGGAAGGTCTAATGATACCAAACAAAGGAAACTATAGATGCAATATAATTGATGAAGTCGGTTTTCTGTGAACAATTTTTATGTTCATGGGTGAACGTATTTCATTTTATCAACTTGAAAAATATTGGGTTATAATTTTCATCAAGCGAAATGGCATGGTACATGAAATTATGGTGGAACTTAGACCTTGCAAGAAAAATATTCGAATTCTAAAATTAATTATTCTAAGTTATTCTCAGTCTGTAAAGATACAGTTGCAAAGTAACACCATGCTGGAGGGTTCGATTCCTAGTCTGCTCTAGGAATTTTTCGTGGAGGAGAATTCTTCGACTTCCTGTGTGTAGGATATGATGTCCTTGGCATCTCATGCGCTGAATTCATATCTGTACAAGGACGTTAAGGAGAAGAACACAACGTTGTAAACAAACAATAAGCTAATGCGTGAATTAGAAGTAGCTGGACTGAATTCGTAATGCTGTTAGGTTAATGCATGCTAAAAATAGACAACCATTTGTGCATCTTTTATTCAAACTATCTCTCAACTTTCAAATTTGGTCATTTGTGTTAAGTTAATTAAGACGAAAATGAGTGAATCAAACTATGTCCGAAAACATGTGTTGCACCCTAATCAGTAGAGGTGGAACACTTTATACTAGCGGGTGTTTAAAAAACAATGTGCACGAGAAAATAGATAAGAAGAGCAGTTGATACTGCGAAAAAAAACCCGATTGAAAGAGTGTCATGAACCGAAGAAAATACTTAAACTTCAAACCAGATTAGGTATCCACGAAACTTTAAAATTTAGCCCAAAATTCTAGTATGGCAACCAATTCTGAAACTGCTAGTGAGAGATTCCGAAATGTCTGTTTATTCAAACAAGCAACAATGTTGCTTTTGATTCAACAGATACCAAAAAAAATGTCTTCAAAAACTAGTTTATTTTATTCAAATCGTCACAGAAATGACAAAATTGTGTTCTGGACTGAACATCATCATGCCATTAAAACTTGCCCTCGAACAAAAACAAAACACTTTGTTGTGAGCATAACTTTTTAAATGAGTAAAAATTGATGAAATAATGGGCAAAACAAGTTAAAAGTATAATGTTTACATGTGCAAAATTCAAGTGGTCACAATCTGTCAAAAAGTTATGAAAGAGGCTTCGAAGCAAGAAGTGCTTCGACAAAAATTATGGAGGCGGTCATGGAAACCAGGCTACTTAGTCGCACAGGTGGATCGTGAAACAGTTGGGAATCGATAATTCGACCGTGTCCCGTGTGGTAAAATCGTTCAAGGAGACTCAGACGACGCAGCGACGAGCTGGCAGCGGAAAAAGCATGAAGATGACCAAACCCATGAACCCCGGGAAGATAAGGGATTACTTCCAGCTCAATCCGAACAATTTGATTCAGTACGTGGCCAAGAAAGTCAATTTTTCTGTCTGGTTTGTCCAGCACGCAATGAAACGGGCCGTACTGCATGTCTTCAAGGTAAGAAAGGTGCCTAACCGAACCGATAAACAGAATACGGGTACCAAATCCCGCGTCAAGAAGCTGTACCGCGAGTGATTGATGCAGTCGAAATGCATCTTAATGGACGAGGATAAGTACATAAAAGCGGACGCCAAGCAGAACTCCGACCTAGAGTTTTTTATCGGCAAGTCCTGCCTGAAAGTTCCGGAAAAGTTCCGGAAGAAGAAGGTCGTCCAAGAAGTACTTGTTGTGGCAGGTGATCTGTGAGTGCGGTAAACTCAGTAAGCCGTACATACCAAGTAACATTGCCAAAACCATTCAGCTTTATTAAATTTCATTAAAATTTGTTGAAAGCCACTAGAAATCAATTTTGGTTTATTACAGCACCAAGAGGTGCCAATAGTTTTCATTGTTTTCATTGGAGGGTTGTAGGCTAAATTGTCTGAAACTCGGTTAAAAGATTCTTCGTATAAAAGTACATCTTTCGGACGAGTTCGCCATCTCACTATAAGATATCAGGCGGACGAAAATCGGAAAAGTGACCTTCACCGAAACTTTTTTTCAATTTTTTTATCAAAAGTAAACATATAAATTAAGAAAACTTCAAAGTTTCAAGCTTCTAGCACTTTTCATTCCTGAGATATTAGATGTCAAAGTTGTAAGTTAGCGAAAAAACGTACTTTTTGCCGAAAAAATACGCTTTATCTCAAGTTAAATGTTGATCTGTTTTTATGAGATAACCCCTAGCTCACTATACATGATTGAAAAGGTAACAAAACTAGCTTTAAAAAATAATAATACGATAGATTGTCATTCAGAAATAAAATCAAAAAAATCTTTAAGAGAAGAAAAAACATTAAAAAATTAGAAATTTCAACTTTGTTGATCAGCAACTTTTTTTCCCCGCATATCCCCGCATAACCCAGCAGCTCTGAATCAAGTGTGGGATGTATAATAAGAAATTACGAAGGAAAACTCTGCGCAAACTTGCGCCATTTTGAAATCAGGCGGTTTAAAAATATGACCACTTTGGTGCAATTCCATTATTTTAGGTTGATGAAAACGTATTTACTTTTTTGGGCGATTTTGGTAATTTCTGGCGATGGCTTAACCAAAATAAGTTATAAATTAACACTTTACAGAAAATTTCGACCATTTTTTGAAAAGGGCTGAACCTTTTATTAAATTTAAAATTATTAAAAATATGTTTAAAACAGTTTCTGCTATAATTGGTTATAAATAATAAAATCGGTATTATTATCATCGCATACAAGGGCTTCTTCATGTTAACATGTTTTCCAATGTAAGTTTAAAGTTTACGTTCTTTTTGTTATTTTGTCTTGTTTTTGAATAATGTGTTTCCCGAATTTTTGCTGGTGTTGCTTTATTAATTTTCGCAAATTCGTTAATTCGTACCTACGTGTATGTAAACCTTGCTGCCATCGACTCGCGTAGGTACTCAATGTTTGAGGCTCATGGTAAGTACCTAGAGTACGATTTATTACCAGGAGTGGTATTTATACTGACAGTGTATTATTTGAAATCCCATAAACTACGGTTGAGTGTAAAAATGGATAATAGAGTTATAATTTCGTTGTTTGATTCTAAATTGACGCATAATGCGAATGTTGAAAGAGCTTTTAAATTTATTTGTGAAAACTATCCTATATCGGAGGAAAAACGTGAACGTCTCCAGGATAAACTCTACAGGACCGCTTGTAAATACAAGGAAGCAACAGCTGCGGATGCTGCTTCTTCTTCTTTCTGAATATTCTATGCATGCTAAGTTTTCTGTGAAAAGGTAATATCTCTGTTTGGGACCATCCACAAATGACGTAGCATAATATTGATCATTTCCAAACCTACTTCGTAGCATATTATGCCATACCTAAAACATGGTACGTTTCTATTTCCGAGCCCCCCTCCCATAATATATCACGTAATTTGTGGATGTTCCCTTAGAAAGATTGAAATATTATTATCATGATTTATCCTTTGAAATTAGAGTTTTAGTCACATCCATTTTCAAGATATTATAGTTTTTTTTTAAAATCAATGGAAAGTTAAGCCCTTTTGAAAAGTTAATCCCGAAATGTTAAAAAAAGTATATTAAAAACATATTTTGATAACATCAACCAAAGAAAACTCACCCCACTTCGTTCAGCGAAAGAAGAAAGTTCGTTTGATCCAGCGCTCCGCTATTTTGGAAGATTTATTCGAGTGCGAACCTTCTAAGCCAGTAGTTTTATCTCAAAATCGATTCACTCCAGTGAATAGAGTGAAAGTGAGTTGTTTTTCTAAGAAAGCAGTGTGGTTTTAAAGTGAAATTAGCAAATCAAGCAGTGCTAGCTGGCGAATTATCATCCCGCCTTTTTTCGCTTCATCTCCGCGTGGTGACGCGCGATACCAGCGATACACTACTACATCGCCAAAGGTCATCCGACAGCGTTGAGCGAGTGCACCCGAAGGCGATCGCATCAGCGCACCGCTCCCCGCTCCCCGCATAGAAGTGCGACGTTCGCGCATACGGAGCGTCAGCAGCAGTAGCAGCGAAAGCCAGCAGCAGCAACAGTTCAGTAATATTAGTTAAGTTTTTTTTCCCTGTCGCTCATCCCACTTGAGCTTAGCTTTAATTTGTGTGATCTTTGTTTGTGTTTGTGTGTGAGTAAGGCAAATCGTGCATGTTGAAGAGGTTTCTTCGACATGGACGGTTTGGCTGAAAAGTTCCTTTGCCACCCGATGATGGGGTGGCACAGAAAATATTCAGACCGCGATCGTATCCGGTTGACTCGATCGGTCCATGGGTTGTCTACTTTCAGCCCAAAATGAAACCTTTGAATGTGTATCAAATCACTACTGATCTGACGAAGCGATTTTCAGCCGTGACAGAGATCACGAAAGTAAAATTTAATAAACTCCGTGTTGTCGTCTCTAACCTGAAGCAGGCTAATGAGATTGCTGCTTCCCAGCATTTTACACTCGAATATCGAGTTTATATTCCAGCTCGTGATGTGGAGATTGTAGGAGTGGTCACAGAGGCGAGTCTGTGCCCTGAAATTTTGAAGAAGCGAGCGGTTGGCCGATTCAAGAACCCTCTGCTTCCCCAGTTCAGATACTGGAAGTGACAAAATTAGTGAAAATATCGCACAGCGAGGGTAAGAAAAAGTTACCCCCACAGACTCGTTTCGGGTAACCTTTTCTGGCTCTGCCCTTCCTCAGTTCTTAGAACTCGATAAACTTCGGCTACCTGTGCGGTTGTTTGTACCCCGGGTAATGATTTGCCAAAACTGTCAGCAGATGGGGCATACGGCCTCCCATTGCGGCAATAAGACACGCTGCTCAACTTGCGGGGAGAAACATGAGGCTGGTCCCTGTGCAGATAATACACTAAAATGCGTTTTCTGCAAGGGAACTCCTCCTCATGCTCTCTCGTCGTGCCCGGCGTATAAACAACGCGGCGAAAAATTGGAACGTTCTCTGAAACAACGTTCAAGGCAATCTTTGCAGAAATGCTTAAGAAAGCTTCGCCACCCGATACCAATACAAATCCTTTCGCTCCTCTTTCAGATGACGAGTCTGATTCGGATTTGGTTGAGGAGGGACATCTTTTAGTTTTCCGGGAGGTGCTCCACGGAAGCGAAGACGCATTCGAGCTGTGAAAGCAGCTGAACAGAAGCCTCAAATCAACATGCCCAATACAAAGAGCAGAGAAAAGAAGGATAATCCGAATCCTCCTGGTTTTCGTAGTGCCAACTACACACAGGATTTCCCATCTCTCCCGGGGACATCTAAATCCCCTGATGCCCCGATTTTAAGAACAGAAGCCCCCTTCATCTGGGCTGTTCTCGTTCGATGATATTGTGGAAGGTATTTTTAAATACCTCGAAATGTCTGACCCTCTTAAATGCATTGTTATGGCAATGCTTCCCACTGTGAAAACTTTTTTGAAGAAATTAACATTAAAGTTGCCCCTCCTTGCAGCTATCATTTCCTTCGATGGATAATTTGCCAAAAGAGGTAGGGGATTTGATCACTGTTCTGCAGTGGAATTGTCGAAGTCTTGTTCCTAAATTGGATTCATTTAAATTTTTAGCTCACAATATCGGTTGTGATGCATTTGCTCTTTGTGAAACATGGCTTTCGCCCGAAATCGATCTTCCGATTCATGATTTCAATATTATTCGTCTTGATCGTGAGGATTCACGTGAGGAGGAGTACTTTTGGGGATCAAAAAGTGCTACTCCTTCTATAGAGTGAATTTGCCTCCAATTCCAGGTATTGAAGTTGTCGCATGTCAGGCTGTTATTAAAAATAAAAGCCTTTGCATTGCTTCTGTGTACATTCCTCCTAGAGCACCAATTAACCGAAAACAACTTTCAGATATTTGTTCGGTTCTGCCTGCTCCGCGGTTGGTCATGGGAGATTTTAACTCTCACGGTACAGGCTGGGGAGAACTGTACGATGACAACCGGTCTTCTTTGATATATGACCTCTGTGAAAACTTCAATATGACAGTTCTCAACAATGGAGAAGTTACACGCTTGGCTGGTCCATCCTCACTTGGTAGTAGGTTAGACCTCACACTTTGCTCGAATTCATTATCGTTGGACTGCACGTGGAATGTGATCCAGGATCCCCACGGTAGTGATCATTTGCCTATAAAAATTTCGGTTGCCACCGGGCTCACTCCACCGGCATCCATCAACGTCACGTATGATCTAACTCGTAATATCGATTGGACAAGGTTCAAGACAGCAGTAGATGAAGCCTTATCAACGGTAGAAGGGCTTCCACCGCTGGAGGAATATAACTTCCTCAGCAACCTAATTTTGGAAAGCGCGCTTCAAGCTCAAACTCGACCAGTTCCAGGAACGTCATTTCGCAGGAAACCTCCTTCCCCATGGTGGGATCAGCAATGCACCGAGGTTTACCGCAAAAAGTCCGACGCGTTCAAAGTTTTTCGTAGACGTGGAAAACCTGAGCACTTTGAAAGGTACACGGCTCTCGAACGAGAATTTAAGAGCCTCATCAAGGCCAAGAAACGCGGTTACTGGCGAACATTTGTGAACGGGCTATCGCGCGAAACGTCGATGAGTACTCTTTGGAATACGGCGCGAAGATTGCGTAACAGAATTACGAACAACGAGAACGAGGAGTACTCGGACCAATGGATCCTCAAGTTCGCGCGAAAAGTTTGTCCAGATTCTGTGCCAGCACAAATGTTTCCTCGCGAAACAACGAATTCGATAGATGAGATTAGCCAACCCTTTTCAATGGTAGAACTCTCTCTCGCACTCCTTTCGTGTGGCAATACGGCTCCAGGGGCTGATAGGATCAAGTTCAACTTGCTTAAGAACCTCCCAGACGTCGCGAAGAGGCGCATGTTGAACTTGTTTAATCAGTGTCTGGAACTCAACATTGTACCGGATGATTGGAGACGGGTGAGAGTTATTGCCATTCAAAAACCTGGTAAGCCCGCGTCCGACCACAACTCCTATCGACCCATCGCGATGTTATCTTGTATTCGAAAGTTGTTGGAGAAAATGATCCTTTTCCGTCTGGACAAATGGGTTGAGACGAATAACCTGCTTTCAGATACTCAGTATGGTTTCCGTAGGGGTAAGGGAACGAACGACTGTCTCGCGTTGCTTTCCACAGATATTCAGTTAGCTTTTGCTAAAAAAGAGCAAATGGCTTCTGTATTCTTGGATATCAAGGGGGCTTTTGATTCAGTATCTGTTGAAGTTCTCTCAGATAAACTCCACGCTTGTGGTTTTTCACCATTAATGAACAATTTTTTGTACAATTTGCTGTCAGAGAAACATATGAGCTTTTCTCATGGAAACTCTACAGCTTTTCGATTTAGCTACATGGGTCTCTCCCAGGGATCATGTTTAAGCCCTCTTTTGTATAATTTTTATGTCAAAGACATTGACGGTTGTCAAAGTGACAAATGTACGTTGAGACAACTTGCAGATGACGGCGTAGTGTCTGTCACGGGATCCAATGGGGTCGATCTGCAAGGACCCTTACAGGGTACCTTAGACAATTTGTCTACTTGGGCGCTAGAGCTAGGTATCGAATTCTCTACGGAGAAAACTGAGTTGGTAGTTTTTTCTAAGAAGCATAACCCTGCACAACCGAAACTTCAAATTTTGGGTACACCAATAACTCATTCCATGTCATTTAAATATCTTGGGGTCTGGTTCGATTCCAGCGCACCTGGAGATCTCACATTGAGTACCTGAAGCGAAAATGCCAGCAAAGGGTCAACTTTTTCTGCACAATTACCGGGACCTGGTGGGAGCGCATCCGCAAGATCTTCTAACGTTGTACCGGACAACGATTTTGTCGGTTATGGAATACGGTAGCTTTTGTTTTCAGTCAGCGGCTCGGTCGCACATCATCAAACTGGAACGTATTCAGTATCGGTGTCTTCGTATCGCGTTAGGTTGCATGCAATCGACTCACACCATGAGTCTTGAAGTGCTGGCTGGTATGTTGCCACTCTCGGATCAGGTTATCTCTCCGGCTCCTCACCAGGTGTGAAGTTATGAACCCCAGGTGATCGAAAATTTTGAGAAGCTCCTTGAGTTGAATCCTCAAACCCGCTTCATGACATTGTACCATTTGTACATAACACAGGATGTCAGCCCTTCGCTTAATATTCCCAATCGTGTTTGCTTCTCCGACTTCGGAAATTCGGTTCATTTTGATTTATCCATGAAACAGGAGCTTCGTGGAATCCCAGAGCATCATCGTCCTATGATTGCTCCGGTGATATTTGCTGCAAAGTTTGGCCAAGTTGATTCCACTAAAACGTT
Organism: Aedes japonicus; assembly: GCA_034211315.2. Lineage (NCBI taxonomy): Eukaryota > Metazoa > Arthropoda > Insecta > Diptera > Culicidae > Aedes > Aedes japonicus. The sequence goes on from JASCZW010019642.1 coordinate 12,214, forward strand.
TTTCACTGACGGGTCTTTGATAGAGGACTCCGCTGGTTTTGGTGTATACAATGAAAAATATAGCGTCGCTCGTAAACTTCAAGCACCTTGTTCTGTTTTTGTCGCGGAATTGGCAGCAATTCATTTTTCTTTAGAAACTGTTGCCTCTTTTACACCGGATCAATACTTCATTTTCACGGATAGTCTTAGTTCTATAGAGGCTATTCGTTCCTTGAAGCCGGTAAAGCACACCTCCTATTTTCTTATGAAAATACGAGGTCTTCTAAGTGCTTTATCTTCACGTTCTTTAATATCACCTTTGTGTGGGTCCCTTCTCATTGTTCGATTCCTGACAATGAGAAAGCGGACTCGCTTGCAAGGGTGGGCGCTATGGAAGGCGATATTTATGACCGACAAATCGCCTTCAATGAATTTTTCTATATTTTTCGTCAGATATCACTCGATAGCTGGCAGTATAAATGGAGTAAAGGAGATTTGGGGCGATGGCTACATTCTATCACTCCTAAGGTGTCTAAGAAATGTTGGTTCAGGGATTGGATGTGGGTCGAGACTTCATTCGTGTGATGTCTCGCCTCATGTCTAATCATTATTCTTTAAACGCTCATTTGTTCCGTGTTGGGCTGGGAGACAGCAATCTCTGTGAATGTGGACAAGGTTACCAGGACGCAGATCATGTTATTTGGTTTTGTACTGAGCATCGTGGAGTCAGATCTGAGCTTTATGATTCCCTTAGGGCTCGAGGTAGACAACCCAATGTACCAATTCGTGATATTTTGGCTGCTCGCGATCTGGAGTTTATGAAACTCATTTATGTGTTTTTGACTAACATTAGCCTTAGATTGTAGTTTGATTAACTTACCTGTTTAGATTAAATTTGTGAGGAATGTGTGTGCCAGTGTGTGATTGCGGTTGTGTGTAAGAGTGTGGTTGTGTGTGTGAGAGTGAGCGAATTTTTTTTTTTAATTAAAAACGTTCAATTAAAAAAATTGTAATTTGAAGTTCTAGATATAAGAAAACCATTGTTCCTTATGCTTTGTTCAAAATTTCCACCCCAATTTTCCCATCCTTAAAATTGTTATTCCTATTAACCTCGAGACGACCGCGAGTAATCGGTTATATCCCCTTAACCTTAGTCCTAAGATAACTGATGTATATAAACATGAAAACTTGGCTCTGTAAAGTTGATTCGGTTGAGCCTGTACAAATAAATGAATTCATAAAAAAAAAAA
>JASCZW010019643.1:0-13441 GCA_034211315.2 Aedes japonicus
GCAGAAACTCACAATTGTTGGGTATGTTCAGCTCAAAGCTAAAATAATTTTCTTTAATTAGGTCTCAATCCATCATTACCAATCAGTTTTTGTTACTTACATTTTAGTCTCCGATAGTTTTCAAAATTCACTTCACTTCGCTAGCAGAGATTTAGTTTACAATTAAGGCTACAATAAAGTTTAATTTACCAAGTTACACTATATAAATTCAATTCAATTCACCTCCTAATTCATAAATAATTCGATTTCGATCTCAAACCAAAACAAACGTTATCTATCTTCTCCACGTATTATATTCTCCACGTATCATCTACCTACACTAACAACATTGCCCGTCAACATCACGCATGTCAGTTTGATCGTTGGGCTTAGGTGTGTTAATTCGACAGGGGTGCATCTAGGGCTGTTGCGGCGAACATCTATATTTTACTTCGGGGGGTGTGGCCGACTTGTCGCTGGAATGGTAGCTGTCGTTACCTAGAATGTGGGTCTTCGAGATCGGAAAGTAACTTTCGTCGTCCAGCACGAACAACGTCCCGCGGTAATTCTTCGTCATCCACTGGCACTGCGATTTCACGGTCGCTATCTGCTCGTCCGTGTACTCGGGGGCAGTGCTGTAAAATGTCATTTCCTGCAATTGGATAAATTTACCGATAACTATGTACCACAGCAGAATTCATGAATATGGTGTATGATAAAATTGAAGATCTTGACAAATTCTACAACTTTGTCTTACAGTGCATTGTCCAGCTGGTATATAGAAAGTGTTATATTCACTGTTATATTCAAATGATATTCATTGATGAATATCATTTGAATATTCAGATATTGCGCTCTCACGTCTTCGGTTTAACAGTTAGAACAATACATTGTGAATCAAATTTATAAAACTAATCAAGCAGCATATTTTTTGCAAACGTGCTAATGTGAAAATCAGCTTCTGGAACGAGTTGTTGGCAAATTTAGAGCATTGCGTCGAAATGACTATTTACAGCACTGCTCGGGGGACCGAGTCTTCTTTCGACAAATGATGTCCTCCATCTTGAGGGTTCGGTGAATCAAGGTATGGGTACAGTGATATTTTCGGCCGGCGTCACGCAAACTCGTTCCGTCCTTGTTGTCGAAGAGCTTTTTCAACGCTCCCTTCTTCTTCTTCGTCATTATCTTCATTGAACATTAACGGATGTAGTACAAACTTTTTAAGGACAAGCTTTGGCACTTTCTTTTTCTTCTCTTACTATTGCATGGTATCTGCTGACGAGACATGATTTCTAAGATGCGCTTTTGCCAATGCCCCAACCGTTGATTTCGCGTAGTGACAAAACGCAAATAGCAAAACACAACATGATCCTTTCAGATTCGAATCACGAGTTCGTTTTTAAAAGCTTGCTTTGATGTATATTTTGAAGCAGTTGTGATGAAGGCTTCTAAAATCTTATCATAGCCACAAATAAAGGGTGTCCCAAATCAAATTGCATCATGGAAAAAACGCTGTCGAAAATTTTCTAGTAAACCGATCCTTTTCAAACTTTTAGACAATAAAATATAACCCATTGATAAGCTTTTGGCATATTTATTATATTCAACTTCAATATCATTATCATACACTCGTAACTTATGCTTAACTCCACTCTGTGCAATATCTTCAGCTTCTTCCACTTTTTGTTAATGTCTTACTCCGATTTGACCTCCTTCGGATGCTTTCGTAGTACCTGTTTCATAATAGCCCAGTATTTTGCGATGAACCGTTGCGTTGGGGGGATTCATGCCCTTTGGTACGAAAGTGACCCTTCGTACCACTTCAGGATAACATTTGAATATTGGCACGACGATATACCCAGCCAAAAGCCCTCGTGTTGCTTCAACAGAGGAAGCAAACGCTGCTGTAGACACTTTTTGAGGTAGATCTCCCCGTTTACAGTTCCGTATGGTTTCCGCACTCCGTTTGCCACATGAGCAGATCGCTTGCCAAATCATGTATTTCTTGTCAAACTTTGATGGTTTCTGCCGTTCATCACGATTTGAAGCCTTCTGCACTTTGTACGTATTCAGACCCTCCCGGTCTTTGGCTCTTTGAACGAAAGACTTGGACAGATTCACATTCTTGACCGAAGCATTGAGATTCTGCATAAACGCTTTCACGACACGCTTGTTATCCTGATCATTAATAGAACATCCATTCTGAGTGCATTTCTCCTTCCGTTCGATACACAGAGATTCGTAGTAACGTTTAATCACATGACTCACCGTTGACTGTACGATTCCGAGTTGTTTTCCGATGTCCCGATGAGAGAGTTGAGAGTTTTTCAGGTGCATGTGCAAAATCAATTCGCAACGTTGCTTTTCGAGTGACTCCATTTTTTATATTTTCGAAAAACTGATAGCGATAAAAATACAACAAAAAAAACACTCTTAACTACTTCAACCCAAATTTTCAGCGAAAATACACAATGGGTTATTTGCTACAGCGTATTATTCGTGATACAATTTGAGGTGATGACCCCTTTACCTTGCCAGAGCATACCTTTCTTACCAAAATTTTCAACTGAAATGGATGCCTCAGATTGGTTCAATACTTACCCTTCAGACAACGTATAATGTTGTGGCCCCAGCAAGGATTTGTAGCCAAATTTCAAGTTGCTTTCAAATATTCTTTTGCACGATGAACATTGCACTTCTAAGTATTAACGTTTTTGGTCACATCGCGTTCTGGAACCTGCTCGAATGCCTTTATTATACGTCCATTCAACCGTTGCACAGTGGGCAAGAACTGCTGAAAACTAAGGAAAAAATCTGTAACTTTTGTCGCTTTTGAGCGCGGCTTTTAAACAAAGCCATTTTCGCTTGGAAATTGTCTGGGAAATCAAATGGAACTGGTTTCAATTACCACACGGATATGGTTATGGAGTTAAAGAGCTTATTTTACCCCTTTCCCCTTATATTCTTGAATAATTTATAGATATCTTTGCACGGCGAGGCTAAAGACCACAAAATAATGCTAGTCACAAGTGAAATTTCTTGCAAAATCAAATAGACGTTTTTTCAACCACCGCACAGCTCTGTGAACGAAGATATGGCTGATTTTACCCCGCTTCCCTACAGATAACAGATAACTTCTGTTCGATTTTTCAGGAAATTTCACGTAGAATAAGTTTTATTTGGTTGATCTTGAGCCATTTCAAGCTGAGATATGTATAAACTATTCAAGAATACAAGGGGGAGTGGGGTAAAACCAGCCATATATTCGTTCACAGAGCCGTGTGTAAGTTGAAACAGATTCTATTCGATTTTACAGGAAATTTCACATGGGACTAGCACTATTTTGTTGATCTTGAGTATCTCTGTGCAAAGATATCTTTAAATTATTCTATAATATAAGGGGAAGTGGGGTAAAATAAGCCATATTTTTGTTCACAGAGCCGTGTGGTAGATGAAATAACTTTTATTCGATTTTCCAGGAAATTTTACACAGGATATGCCTTTTTTGGTTGATCTCGAGCCACCCCGAGCAAAGAAATTTATAAACTATTTAAGTTTACAAGGGAAAGTGGGGTAAAACCAGTCAAATCTTCTTTCGCAGAGCCGTGCTATAGTTGAAACAGATTCTATTCGATTTTACAGGAAATTTCACATGGCACGAGCCCTATTTTGTTGATCTTGAGTTTCTCCGTACAAATATCTGCTTCTGCTAACTTCATCAAAAATCGTTACTTCCGCGCTGGGGAGAATACAAAAAATAACAATCAAATGTGTTCAATTAATTTGTTTATTGGGCGATGGTTTTACGAAAAAAATGATTCCCTGGCTTGATAGGGTGCATCGAGAGAACGCGCGTGAAGATTCTTAAGCATGTGAGTGACATCCAGCATCTTAATTACAACAGGAAAGGATTTCACAGTTTGGTTGTACGCTATGGTTGTACGTATGAATTTATTTTCGAAACGAAAGAATGGAGTTTATTATTTTAAAAATATTTTCAGGTCTGCGGTCATAAACAGATTGTCCTTTATGTGGATGCCAATAACCTCGTTGCTAACAACGCCTCCTTCATTTGGAAAATTAATGATGAATGAAAACCCATGAGTTTTGGGTAAGAGAATGATAAAATGAAACGTCCCTTTAATATCAAACACGAAAACGTTTTTTTGCCAAATTCGGTTTTATTTCTCAGCATATTCTCCTTCTAGGTCGATACAGCGAGTCCAGCGATTTTCTAATTTTTTTTATCCCATCCGAATAGTACTCCTTCATAAGTCCTTCAAAATAGCCATCGGTTTTAGCTATGAGCTCATTATTTGAGTAAAATCGTTTACCGGTGAGCCATCTCTTCAGGTTTGGGAACGAATAGAAGTCACTGGGGGCAAGTCTGGTGAAAACGGTGGATGGGGAACCAATTGATACCGAATTCCATGCTGTCTTGCTTGAGCAATTGAGGATGAATGAGCAGGCGCATTGTCGTCATGATAGAGCACACTTGTTCTCTGCAAATGCGGCCGTTTATTCTGGACATCATCCTTCAAACGATCCAATAACGCTGCATAGTATGCGCCTGTTATGGGTTTACCTTTTTCAAGATAGTCGATGAATATTACACCTTGCGCATCCCAAAACACAGAGGCCATAACCTTTCCCGCCGATTGTGGCGTTTTCGGACGCTTCGGAGCACTTTCGCTCGGTGAAACTCACTATTTTGCCTACTGCGATGACTCAAATGTGTAGTAATGGATCCAAGTTTCATCCATGGTGATTATGAATCGGCGCACAAACTCCTTCGGATTGCGTGTAAACTTGCTCAAATTCTCCTGAAAGGTTGTAACACGAATGCGTTTTCGTAAGCAAACCATCGTAAGCAAACGCGGCACCCATCGCACGCAGAGCTTCTTCATACCCAAAACGGAATACATGATGTTGCCAACTCATTCCATTGAAATGCCTAAAGCCTTAGCTAGCTACCTTAGTAGTGACCTCATTTGGGCGTCCAGAACGCGGTGCGTCAACGGTGCTTGTACGGCCACAACGAAAATCCACAAACCACTTATGAATCGTTTGAATCGACGGAGCAGAGTCTAGAAAATATTTATCCAGCTTGGCTTTGGTTTCGGCAGCTGTTTTCTTTGTTAAAAATAGTATTTTATCAAAGCTCGAAACTCGGATTTTTCCATATTTTTTAAAAACTTGCTGGTCGGTCTTTTCTCATTGTCACTAATAATTGCGTGGACAGAAATGGCTGACATTTTGACAGCCGTCATTCAAGGAGTGAAGGTCATAGAAAATCGTTCACATTGGCGATTTCCAAAGCCATCTGTAAGAAATTAAAGGGAATTTTCAGGCAGCCTAGTACAATCCAAATACATGGAAATACTTAGAGCTTAACCTTATTTCTTGAATTTGTTTTCAGAAAACGCAGTAGACCCATACTTGATATCACCGCTTCGTGCTTTTTGTGATGGAAAGCAGACTAAATTCAACGAAATTCACTCAAAGACCAGGAACAAAGTTGAGAGAACGTTTGGAATGATGAAGAATGTGTTCATGTGCATTTTAGCAGCTCGTCAACTTCAGGCGTTTGGTTTCCTTTTAAAGGCCCAAGGCACGCGTTTGTGATCATTCACGTTCACCGAACGGCTTTTTTTCCGGATCTTTGCTTTCGATCAACAGTCAGACGTTCTCCGATTATTGATGCTAGACACCGTGGAATTTGCGGCTCCCAACTTTTTCCCGATGATGGTACGATACGACAGATCCTTGTTCCCAAATTACTCGTGCAAAACTTTTTCGCGCACGCACTGTTCTTTTGTCGCCATTTTGATAGCTTTTGCGCACCTGGTAAAATCAACTCACAGAGTGTAAGCAATACACATTGAACTAAATCTACGATTTTTTTTACAATTAATTTTACCCAACGGATCAAAAGTTAGAGCAATTTGAGTGATACATTAAATGATATATTTCTTATGAACGATTTAAGTTAGGTTTTGTTTGGAAGAATAATTTTTTGACAAAAAAAAACTACTATAGTAATTTTCAATTAGGTTTCAACACAAACATCTACTATAATTGTTATTTTTGTAATCTCCGTACGAAGAGTAACGATTATGATATAGAAGAAGATGTTCACTCATCGCCTTGAGGCCCCAAGAGTGGTAATGAAAGATAAGAAGAGAAAGTGTTGATAGTTCCGTCAGTGTACGGCAGGTTGTGCAAATTGAATAGAAGTATTGAAAATTGAGCGAAGACCTTGGATATAGCCGTTCTCAATTGTCTCTGACGTGTCTACAATACACGTGAAATCGTCGCTCCAAGTCAACCCCCGAGCATCTTGACAGATGAGCTTAGTTTCACGGACCCATTTACAAATTGTAAGTCTAGACAAAATCGTCAAAATGTCGAGAGTAACAGTTGTGAGCAATGAATTAAAACGTAAATATCCTGGAAATGCCGGGTTGCTGAAATCTACATCCACTACCGACGGGAAGGTAATAACTCCCTGTATCTGTATCTGGTGCTATTTTGTTTTTGGGAGCAAGCAGATCCCAGAAAAATACGCTAGAAGTCATTGTTTACAAATGTTACGCTCGACCTTTTGGCTATTTTGTATAGAATAAAGCTTCCCGGGATCCCGGGAAAATAATAAAGTGTCTACACAATGTTCAAGCATTAGTCATATGAAACAAATGGCAAAAAAAAACGTTCGATGGATAGATAGGTATTATGCATAAACTGCGAAAAATGATTTAAAACCTGTAAGAACATTGACACTTTCATCAGAAATGTACAAACGCTTGGTGTAAAAATAATTCGAATTCGGAAGAAACTCGCTCGCTGTCAGTAGAGGTAGGTTTGATAGACTTTAAGTTGTCAAAATGTTTTTTTGCAGATTACTCGTCCAATCTCCGGATAGTTTGTACAACATGGCTTCTTATGGATGATTTTCCAATTGATTGATTTCTTTCGAGATGTTTTTTAATAGTACTCTCCAGTTCCTGTAGGAGAAAAAGGACGCAGCGAAGAAACTACTTGAATTTGATGACATGCGTGTTTCATGATCTACCATTTTTAGTAACCGGTTAGTGTCTTTCAGGAATTTCATTATCTGCAACCTTGAGCTCGTTGGAATTTTGCTAGTTGAGCCCGTACGCTCATTTTTCAATAGTTTCATCGCAAACAGATTCTGTTCCATATAGCTCATTGGAAATGCAAATCCTGTGCTATTCTGCTGTTCAAGTTTAGAAAGCAAAAAACTCAAGGTGCCTTCAGCAGTTAGCAAAGTCGAATCTCGTCTGCATTTCGCTTCAGACACTAGTCTGATTGGTTGCAAAGCATCCAAACGTGTTTGCAGACTCTGCACATCTTTGTCACTCATTGGGTTTGAATGCGCAAGCTCTGTTATTGTCGCTTTGATGCATTCATAGACACGTATAAATCGTTAGAGCATTCTTTCATTTCCACCTTGTTGTGATATCGATAAGCAATTGCAGCGGTTTTTGATGAGCTGCTATGATTTTATCTTGCAAGCTTCCATTTTCACCGGCGATTGTCGGAAAGTTTTAAGGATTTTTCGAACTCGCTTTAGAATATCACCGAAACGCAGATGATCCCTTGCACGAAAGCTGTTGTGTACATTTTGAGTATTGCGCTTTTTCACCATTAGTTCAAAGTTTAGTAAAATACTGCCGATCGTCAGCCATTTCTGAAGTCAATTGTAATTTGAAAAAAAAATGTTTTTTTTTTATGTTATAAGAGATATTTTGCTTGCTGAATTTCAAAATATTAATTAGGGATCAGGACTCACTGGAGAGTACGACGATTTTTTGCGAGCACGTCACTGAATAGGCATTATGTGAAGAGTGGAAAAGATGAATGAAAAACCAATCGATAACACACAAATCCCAGCAAACGTTGCAAAAAATTCGATGAACGATTGTTAATGTTCTTTTTGAAAATATACACGGTCGTTAAAGCTCACTCATGTTTAAGTGCATGAAATTCGAATGCACAAAAAAGTGAGTTTACTTTTCGGGAAAACTGATAGCACATGATAACAACATTAAGAACGATATTCATTAATCTTTAAACATCGACGGTCAAAGCCGAAAAAGTTACTCAACCACTAAGCTACACTACTAATAATTCAGTGAACGAACGGAACACAAATAGGGTAACGGGATGTAATGTTAGCCTAGCTCCTTGATTCGGCCTATGTACCAAATATGTCATTATTTCTTCGATAATCAACAAAATTATGTTGCTATCAGGATGACCGGTTGATTTCAAAGCAATTGAGACGTAATCAATCAATTTATAGTAGTTCACTTCCACGTAATTTTCGATTTCTGGAACTTTTGGGGCATCATGATTTCACTGGTTAAGCTGAACAGATTATCTATACGATCTTCAAATGATCTAAATTTGCCGAAATTGAACCTATAAACCGAATAGTGCAGCCAAGATGTACAGAATATAGTCACATGTTATAAACTAACAGGTCACATAATTAAAATAACAATGACTTAACAAGCAAACGGTGGACCCAATGTAAGGGACATATTTTTTGCTATGTTCCCAAATATGGCCTGTTGTATGAAAAGCGTAGTAAAAATGTTATTGGTAACATTTACAATACAAATGTCTGAGTTTCAGTTAAATGTTGTTCATATGGCTCATCTTAACACAAATTAAAGTAACAAAATCTGTTACTCGAAAGTTTCTGACTTTATAAAATGAGTTGTGCAACTTTTCGTGATACATACTACCAGATGGCTTATTAAACATATCTTAGGAAGTGTATAGCTAGTTAAAATTGGTTTCTAGCTCAAATACTTTATGAGTTACAATGAAAAATGTAATCGATTGTTGCATATTAGGCTGAGTCAAGGGACACATACCCTATCAGTGATTTGCATCGACCGTAAATATTGTTTGCTTCAGCTGGTAATGTTGGGTACATGCAACTGATAATTCAACCGGCTGTTTAAAACTACCCGAATTAGAGTTTAGACCACTCAAACTCGCCAAAAAGTAAGTTTCTATGATATAGAATTCGAACCCAAGTAGTATGAAAAGTGCCAGTTAGAAAATGAATCACTGGCCCCATATACCAATGGCTAATATAAAGAGAGGAAGAGAGACGACGAAGAGGGTCTCCCAATGTTACTTAGGACCTAATGCATTGTTCAGCTTGATTTGTCGACACAGGTCGACAATCAGAATGCAATGAGAGTTCATCGAGGTTCACCCACATCGACTATTCGACATAAAGTTTTCATAAGGGCCGAGTTTTTTGCGGAAGAAGCCATTGTTCACGTTTGCGGCATTAGCCCTTATGAAAACTCCATGTCGAATTGTCGCTTCGGAAACCGGAATAGCATTTCTCACGCGATCCGCCTCGTTTGGATTCGCGCAAAAAGTAGAATAAACGCAAATGTCGCAAGAAAATAAATCCGGAAAAGACTTTCCACACACACACACACACACACACACACACACACACACACACACACACACACACACACACACACACACACACACACACACACACACACACACACACACACACACACACACACACACACACACACACACACACACTAACAGAGTAGAGATTTCTCATGAATTTCATGGGTGGCTTATCATTTTTACTTTTAAATACAGGCTTGATTCGCAGTAAACACCATTTATGCATCAACTATACCCGGACAGGTCGAGCAGTTTTTCATTCGACCGATTTAGAGCAACTTTTCCCTCGTCAACTTATGGTGTACCATTAAAAAAAGTTTTTCCGTCCTAACTTTTTTATTTTAATTTCCATTTTAAATTTTGTTTAGACGAGTTGTAGAACTTTTAAAGGTGTGTATTTTGATGTGTTAATTTTGCCACTAGTTTTAACCAATCAATAGTTATTGAAGTTTTTCTTCTTAAGCCATGCCAGGTTCAAATGTAATTTTCTCAAGATACAGAAATAACATATATCTAGTTTTCACGTATGCTTAACAATATAAATTGTCCTTTTGAATGACGTCTTTAATTTTTTTTTGTGTTTGCCCCAATCATAAAAATCAACATTTGAAAAGGGCGTATTTTTTAAAGAAAAACTTCAATAACTATTGATTGGTTGAAGCTAGCGGCTAAGTTTGTGCACCAAAGTACGCGTCTTCATAAGTTCTAAAACTCGTTCTAACACAGCTTTACGGTGGAAATTGAAATAAAAAAGTTAGGGCAAAAAAAACATTTTTTTATGGTACACCCTAAGTTGATGAGGGAAAATTGCTCATTATCAGTCAATTTTTAAGCTACATAAAAATTTATATATGAAAATTCCATGAAATTTTTTGCGCTACAACTTTGCCGAAAAGTGTAAACGTCTATTTCTGCAAATAAAAAAGTTAGGTTTTGTATTTCCGGGAAAATGGGGACCACTATAATTTTAATTAACATCACAAAATGGGCCTTAGTGATACAAACCATGTTGTACAACATCACTTTGCTGTAAAGTTTCAAGTTTAGGCGCTGGGAGCATGTTTCCTCGTAAATTCGTAATCTGGACCATAGTGCATTGGTTATCGATAAAACCAACCGTGAAACACTTTCGTATAGGAAACAAAAATCCAACTGTAATGGTTTTGCTTTCATGTACAGTAAGGACCTGTGTCACTAAAATGTTGTCGTTACACTTACAATTTAGACAAAGTTGAATAACAATAGAAAATTTGCTGTGTAGTAGTTGCACTCATGCGTACCATGTACATTGAATAGCTGAAACAAACTTAGCATTAATTTCTGATACGTTATTAAAATATGGGCACCGGCTCATGAATCTACAACTCAAATAAAACCCGTCCTAAATAGAACGCAGCCACAATGTTTAATCCCAAACTTATGACACTCGACGTGCCGGTTTACTCACGGTAAGAGCTAGACCCTTCCGGTTTGTCGGTGGTACGATTGCAAGTCCTGCCGTGCCTAGGAGAGCGGGAAGAAATGGCTTTTCATACGTACATTTCCGGAGAAGCCATCGTACATAAGTGCACACAAAGCTCGTTCCAAACTGCCTTCACGGGCTTCACCGAGGATAGCGCTGGGAGGGTATGTGTGTACCTAACCCATGTTCACATTTAAAACAAGCAGCATCGAAATCGTAGCAGCAGGTATCATGATGCTGTGTGCTTGCAGTGTGGCTTTTCCCGAAAAGTACGCACCGTTGAATGCCGTTGTCGAACCTGTGTATACGTAGTTTACGCTCCGGATCTTTTGTGTTATGGGAAATTTTCATCGTTCCGGGACATCCGTAGGATACCTCGCTGGGCTTCCTATGGCTGATAATGGATTGCAGTGGGCTTCCAGCCAAGCTTGATGCATGTTTGAAGCAATAACGGAAGGTTGAAGCAGTGTATACACAACTTGCAATACATGCGCTGCACGAAAAATCTTGGCAGGTGCGTTTGCATACCAAACACTGTAACTCAACAGCGAAAATATTTCATCGCTTATTTTGGTGTGCTGCATAAACTTTCACAGAAAAAGTTTGCTTCCGTTACGTTAAATGAATGTGGAAACAATCTTTACGATCATCGTATTTTGTACACGTCGAATTTGTTTCAACGACCACCACATTAGTATTTCAAAATGACGCGTCAACTCCGGCAAGGAACCCGAGTAGAGTCAAAGATCAAATAGAATACTAAATATAATGTTGTGATGTCGCTGATAACGATACATCAGGCTGCTGTCGTTTGTGTCGTTTTAACGGTTGAAAGATTAAAATTGCTAGCAAAAATGTATTCCGGTGACAACAAATTAAAAACTGATACTGCTAATATTCATAGTGATAGCAAAATGAGTATCCCACCTGAAGTTCTGTCCAAACTACGTTTCTCAAAAAATGTGAACGAAAGATTAGATTACAGATGAAAACGAAATATGGCATCAAATGTAACAATTGTGAAGTGAATTCAAATTTCGATTTCAATTAGATGTTGATAGTAAAATAAGTTTTCGAATAGCTAGCTTTGTGATGTTAGATTTCATAAGAAAAACTAGGAATAGGAAAAATTTCAAACTTATATTATTCGATTTTCAGGTTCTTCATGATTTAAAATTGCCTAAGGTCTGGCTGTATTTATCTTTTGTATAACTTTGAGAATACAAGAGTAACTGCGCAATGCTGTAACTATACAAGTTTAAATTTGTTCGTTGGCATTTTGAATCCGTAATTCTTATAATTCAAGTAAATATTCAACGCTTCCTATTCGCCTATGGCTCGTGGCATGAAGAAAAGGAACTTTTAACTGAAGCATAATCAGTTGAGTTCCAACCATGCTTGCAAACAGAAAAATCATTTCAGATCAGGGAAGCTCGTCTATTACAGTACGGGCAAAGAAAGGTTGTCCCGTGGGAGGAGTCCCCTCCCCACTAATGTAGTGCTTAGTCGTAGTCGATCGTCTTACTTACCTTACCAATCAGACTTAGGCCGGCGTGGCCTCTGCTGTACACAGAAGTTGTTTCCATTGTAATCGGTCTATGGCTGTACCTCGCCAGCCAGCCAGCCAGTCTGCGGAGGGTCCACAGGTCGCCTTTTATTTGATCGATCCACCTTGCCCGTTGCGCGGCTCTTCTTCTTGTACCTGTCGGTTCGTTTTCGAGAACCATTTTCAGAGTCTGTCGTCCGACATTCTTGCGACATGCCCAGCCCTTCGCAGTTGACCGATTTTTGCGATGTGTACGATGGGAGGTTCTCCCAGCAACTGGTGCAATTCGTGGTTCATTCGCCTCCTCCACGTTCCGTCTTCAATCTGCACTCCACCATAGATGGTACGCAGCATCTTCCGTTCAAAGACTCCAAGAGCCCGTTGGTCCTCCACTAGCAATGTCCATGTTTCGTGGCCGTACTTACTTAACTTAAAATGTGTCTTTATTTGTTGTTTCATTCAATGTTTACATTTAATTATTACATATCAATTGTCTAGCCAAAGAGGCTCTTCATCTTTGTTCTTCTTTGTCTTTGTTTGTGGTGTGTTTGTTAATTTGTTATTCTAATGTACATATCATCCCCTATGGGAATTGGTTTGTTTAATTTAAATAATTTGATAACCTACCTAACTACAATAACTACAATTTTAAAAACCTAGGGAAGGGGTACCAGGTCCCGAATGACTTGGTGGTCTGATAGGTGGCAACGTGTCCTGTACCTATTGATAGTCTCACTAAAACGATCTTCGAGTGTTTTAATCTCGGCCAGACGGTGGATCTCAGTATTTCTCGTCCGCGGAGGTGTGTTCAGGATTATCCTGAGAAACTTGTTTTGAACCCGCTGTAGTTTTAGGTGGTGTGTTTTAGCGCAGCTCTCCCAGATCGGCATGCCGTACTCGATAACCGGGAGAATGATCTGTTTGTAGATAGCAAGCTTGTTCTTCAGGGACAATGTAGACTTGCTGTGTAGCAAGGG
>JASCZW010019644.1:0-13441 GCA_034211315.2 Aedes japonicus
CCCATTGCTCATCTTCCAAGTCGGGTTCCGTGCAGGATTGGCAGCTGTATCCCGTGGGCTTACAATGTTCCTCCATTCCTAACCCCATAATAAAATTCTTGAAGATTTGTGGGGTTGTGTCACCAAATCTCGACAGCAAACAACTTTTCGATGATGTTAGCTTCAAGAATTTTAGTGTAGGAATCAACAGTCAAATAATCAAGAGGAATCGTATTGCATCCACTTTGTAGGTTAGCTGTAAGCTTGGAATAGGTTTAAGTTCAAATTTCACAAGTTTTACTGTGTTTTAAATTGTTCTATGGTAGACTTAGTAGCTTTAAATTTAGCATAATCGGATAATAACTGCAAACGCGTAGCACCATCGAATTGCACACAATGGTCGTTTTGTATCGTCTCGGAATTATTAGATCCCTATTGTTCCGACGTTTCTCGACAGCGATTGTCATCAATGACATATGGATCATTTGCGGCCTGTTATAAAGCGATTCGATGAATATCGACTGCGTCGCTGTCTCGGGAAGTGTTGCCGTGACATATATTAATCGGTTTCTTGAAGGATCATCGATCAACATCCATAACAGCAGTCGGTGGTCGGCTGACCGGTTCCCGTAGCGACATCCGACAGTAAGACGAGTAAGCGGGTGGCATCGCGCTCGCTTCTTGGCAACGAACGAATTCCGCAACAGCAGCCGGCTGTTGGCTGACTGGTACCCGTAGCGGCATCCGTCAGTAAGACGAGTAAGCGAGTGGCATCGTCCTCGATTGTTGTCAACGAACGGCATCCGTATCAGTAGCCGTTGGTCGGCTGGCTATTCCGATTCTAACTTAATTTTAAAATTTTAGAAATTTTCAGGGTATAATTGACACCATACCAAAACATATTCTTTTGCAACTGCCTTTGCTGTAGGAATTTTATGATTGTTGATATTATTGTTTTTGTAAGGGTTTTATACATTATTATATTTTTTTTTCAAATATTTCAGAGATGGAGCTCCAGCTTATTATACAACGACAAACAACGCTCTTGGTACAGATGATATACCAAAAGGAATACCACATTCGATTCGAGGTTTTCTCAATGTATTGCTTGCTCACAGGTGACCAATATAATAGATATAACGATAACAGATAAAGATTCAAGTGAGTGACAAAATTCCAAAAATTTTCCTTTTTTTCAGCAAATACTGGATAGATTTCAACAACAAGGAAAACCCTTTGTCATTGAAGCATCAAATTCAGCAACGATTCTTGAGGATATTGCCGGAATATCAAATTTGACATGCGGCGTAGATGAGGCAAAAAAAAACTTTTCTTAAATTGTACGCTAAAAATAAAGTAATGCAAGTATTTACATTTTCAGATGATCGACTTTAGTGGAAGCGATACAGAATGAATTTGCACAAAATGGAGAGAAACGGAATTTATGCGAAAAAGTTTGACGCAAAACAAAAGTTTTTTATCAAGCTTTCGAACAAAATAAAAAATGGAACTTTACATATTCTATGCAAAAAAAGTGTTGCTGTTAACATAGCATAAAGAAAACTTGTTAATATTTGACTTAAACTTTCGGGGTAGTCGAAGTGAGCGACTCTTTTGTATAATCATTTTTCGCATAACTGTTCAAAAGGTCCTCAGTACCAATCAGTGATTCTCTCCTCTCTCGTCCTTTTATTTTGTTAATTACGACGGCATTATAAAAGTTTCCAACAGTTTCTCCTTACAAATCGAAAGCTGTCTAGCATATTATGATATTCCCGTACAAAATGACATTTTGGTTTTTGTTTTTTTTTTTTCATTTTCCAGTAAATTTTTCTCATATAAACCTGTTGGAAACCAAGACGAACCAAATCAAAGAGACATCAAGAAAATCCATCGGGTCGTTCGTGAGTTATGCTGTCACGAACGGACAGCATTTCATTTTTATTCATAAAGAAGATGTGATTTTTTAATGGAAAATGTCTTTTTTTTTACTTACCAGTTTTCTGACTTTACCTGGAAAATTTTCCAACTTTCCTGTTTCTCTGAACCTTTGTTGGACAAAAAGGAACCAATCATCCGAAGACACCGTCAAGATTGGTTCAGCCGTTCTCCAGTTTTAGCGTCACTAATAACAAACATTCATTTTTATAAAGAGATTTGATTTTTGTTAATGGAAAAAACACTTTGCTTTTATTTTCCATGTTTTTGAATTTGCCTGGAAAATTTCCCAACTTTTCTGTTTCTTTAAACCTTTGTTGGACAAAAAGGAACAAATCTTCCGAAGACACCGTCAAGATTGGTTCAGCCGTTCTCGAGTTTTAGCGTCACTAACAAACAAACATTCATTTTTATATACATATATTTGATTTTTTTCAAGGGAAGAAAGAAGATATGATTTTTTAATGGAAAATGACTTTTTTTTTACTTACCAGTTTTCTGACTTTGCCTGGACAATTTCCCAACTTTCCTGTTTCTCTGAACTTTTGTTGGACAAAAAGGAACCAATCATTCCAAGACACCGTCAAGATTGGTTCAGCCGTTCTCAAGTTTTAGCGTCACTAACAACAAACATTCATTTTTATAAAGAGATTTGATTTTTGTTAATGGAGAAATGACTTTGCTTTTATTTTCCATGTTTTTGAATTTGCCTGGAAAATTTCCCAACTTTTCTGTTTCTTTAAACCTTTGTTGGACAAAAAGGAACAAATCATCCGAAGACACCGTCTAGAGTGGTTCAGCCGTTCTCGAGTTTTAGCGTCACTAACAAACAAACATTCATTTTAATATATATAGATTTGATTTTTTTTTAATGGAAAAACGACTTTTTTTAATTTTCCAATTTTATGACTTTGCCTGGAAACCTTCCCATGTTTTCTTTTTCCTTAATCATCACAAGATAGGAAGCAGCACACTGATCAGCAATAAATTTCTCTTCTTGAAATCTGCTTTGCGTTCGTTGGTCAGAGAAAAAGGAGGAAAATGTTTATCCGCAAACTTGCGCTCATCGAGTAATAATATCAGCGCACCGGCCATGACCGTTCATTCATTCAGTTTTTGCTTTTCGAGCTGAACGGACGTGTTTGTACAAGTGAAAAACCTTACAAAGCGAATCGGAAGTAACTGCGCAATTTCTGTGAATATCAAACGACGAATTTGTTTTTATCCGTGAGCGTTTCTAGCGACTAGTGTATAGTGAGAGATATTAAAACAACAATCAGTTGTGTGCAAAAGCACAAAAGAAACGGTATGGCGCCAAGCTCGGGGTGGGACTCCGGGTTGCCCCCCACAGTGAAAGATGGCAGACCTACGCCTCCGGAATGGATGGGCGGCGTTGGCATCGGCCAGCTTCAAATCCTGTCGCTTCGGGCCATGGATGAACGGAAAGAACTTAGCCCGTTCGTTGTTGGCAAGTTCATGCAGGACCTTGTTGGTGACATAGAGAGTACGACGACGGAATCTGGTGGTAGTAAGTATGTGCTGCGTGTTCGTGATGCGCGACAGGTGACTAAGCTCCTCAATATGAAAAAGTTGTTCGATGGCACGGCGGTGGTTGTGGAACTTCACCCCATCTTCAACAAACGGCGCTGTGTGATCTCGTGCCGGGAAATACAAAAGAAATCGGAACAGGAGCTGCTTGAATGGATGTCGACGGAAGGTGTAATTGGAGTAAAACGAATCACTCGCATGCAAGACGGAAAAGCGACCAACACTCCAACTATCATCCTGACCATTAACGGTACTGCTGTTCCGGAATATGTTAAAGTTGGCCCCCTACGGATTCGCACCAGAATGTACATCCCGGACCCAATGCTGTGTTACCGATGTTACGAGTACGGACATACTAAATTCCGTTGTAAGGAAGTGGCCCGGTGCAGGAACTGCTCCGATGTGCATAACATGGACAAGGTATGCCCCGCTACTCCATTCTGCCGAAATTGCCAGGGACAACATGGACCTGCTAGCCGAACCGGTCCAGTGTACCAGATGGAAAAAGAAGTTACACGGCTACATTTCACGAAAGGAGTTTCCAAAGAGGAAGCACGCAAACAAATTGCTGCCGGAGGTGGCACTTATGCTTCTGTTAGCAAAGTGCAACACAGATTTACTGTAGCCCGTGAAAATACCGCTGAATCTGAGCAGATGAAGGCCAAGGATGACCTTATTAAACAATTAATGGACACTATCAACAAATTGAAAGCCAGAATCGAAGTTTTGGAGCAGAAAGACGTACTTAAGAAAGAAAAGAAACGATCAAAGAAAGCCGCCAAAGCCAAGGAAGTAGAAAGTGTTTCCGACATGGAAACAGATGCCAGCTCCCACCACTCCGAACGGATTGAAGCTGTTGCACAGGTAAGTGCCGCTCCTTGAAAGCCAATCGTTGCTTCACACAAACGACATCCTACCACTGAAATTCACCCTCCTGTCCCAAAGAAATCTCTTGCCTTACCACCATTCCCCCTGAACTCCTCTAACACCCAGCTTAAAAAAAATACACCCGCAAACCTCAAAAATGTAATTGACCAACTACACACTTCTCAGGATTCTTCCCGCACTGACCCTCCCAGCCTTCAATCGAAAAATGGCCAACGTTTCAAACTCGATAAATAATCAGACTCCTCAGAACCAACCCCCCTCTAATCTTTGCATTGCCTTACAGTGGAATTTATTGGGTCTCAAAGGAAGACTCCCAGAATTACAACTCCTAATTACACAATACAACCCAATAGCACTCGCCATACAAGAAACTTTAATACCTAAATCTAAAACCTATCCAAACATTATTAAGAATTACGAACTCTACCTATGTGAAAATCCCGATAATCCAATGAAAACTGGTGCTGCAATGGCAGTTAAAAATGATATTCCCCACCGTAGAATTAACCTTTCCTCTCCACTAATAGCAGTTGCCGTTGAAATTGATTTCCCGTTAAAAATTACCTTAATATCCATCTACATATCCCCAGAACGTCAAATAAATTCAAATTTAAAGTCCCTCCTCACCAAACTAGTAAATCAAGTATCTTCCCCAGTTCTTTGACTGGGGTGACTTGGGTGACTTTAACGGTCACTCGCACCTCTGGGGTGGCTCATTTCAAGATCCCCGGGGTTTGATTATAGAACAAATTATTGATGAATTTGGCTTCTCCCTTTTAAATGATAAAACCCACACCAGAATTAATCCTTCATCCGGCAAATCATCCGCTCTCGACCTATCCATCTGCTCCCATAACCTAAGTCCTCAACTGTTCTGGAACGTACATGGTGACTGCTGCGGTAGCGATCATCTTCCAATAGCTATCTCTCTGAATCGAGCACTTCCTGTTACATCCTGCCGTCCCAGATGGAAATATGAACTTGCCAATTGGCCTAACTACCAACTGGATATTTATGACAGCTTAAAAAACAGACCACCCTCCACTCCCGACGAGTTAATCGAACTAATTTTCGATTCTGCCATTAAGCACATCCCTAGAACTAAAGGCAATCCGGGCAAAAAAGCGGTTTCCTGGTGGAATCCAGAGGTGCGGTCTGTAATTAAACTCCGTCGTAAAAAACTCCGTGCTCTTCAGAGAGTGGCTATGGAGGATCGCAAAAACTCCGATGCTCTTATCGACTTTAAAATAGCTCGCCAAACAGCCAAAATCGCAATTAAAAAAGCTAAACAGGACAGTTGGGATCATTTTATCAAAGGAACTGTGGGATAAAATCCATAAACTAAACGGCAACAAGAATAAACAACCCATAAAACTACGTATCCAAAATCAAATTACCGACAATCCTCCCTAAATAGCTGAACATTTTGCTGATCATTTTGCACAAACTTCCGCATCCTCAAACTACTCCAACCAATTTCTATCACATAAATCAAAGGCTGAATCCTCCCCTCCTAACTTCACCTCCGACAATAGCCTAGAATACAACCAAGAATTCACATTTGATGAACTTGAGTGGGCCCTACATAGAGTTCGGGGTTCATCCGCTGGTCCTGATAATATCGGTTACCCCCTCATCAAAAATCTTCCTTTTACTGGTAAAACAACACTCTTATCCCTTTACAACGATATCTGGCTCAAAGGAGAAATTCCTTCCTCCTGGAAGGAAGGACTTATTATTCCTATCCCTAAACCCGACAAAAACAAACATGAAGCAGATAGTTTACGAACAATAACCCTTTTAAACTGTATTGGTAAGATCTTTGAGAAAATGGTCAACCGACGTCTAATGACCTTTCTCAATTCTCAAGACTTACTTGATAATAGAAAGTTTGCTTTCCGCCCCGAACATAGTACCGATGACTACTTTACCGAACTTGAACATATCATTTCCTCACACCTTGACGAAGGCATGCATGGTGACTTGGCTTCTCTTGATCTGTCTAAGGCCTACGACCGTGCGTGGCGTTTTCCCATCTTCAAATCTCTTGAGGAATGGGGAATCAAGGGTCGCATGGGTTGTTACGTCCAAAGCTTCTTGGAGGACAGGAGATTCCGAGTCAACATCGGCAACAGCCGCTCGGAAGTGAGATACCAAGAAAACGGTATCCCTCAAGGCTCTGTTATTGCGCCAACCCTTTTCCTCATCTGTATGCAATCCCTGTTCAAACATATTACTCCAGACACTCATATTTTAGTATACGCAGACGACATCATTATCATAACATTCCATAGCTACAAATCCATCACACGAAAAAGAATCCAATCCGCAGTCAATAGCGTCTCAAACTGGGCTGATGAACATGCCTTTTCCATATCCCCTGAAAAATCCCATCTCTTTCATATCAGCAATACCACTAAAAAACTTTCCATGCTTCCTGAAATCACCCTCAACCAGAACATAATTAAATCCCAAAAATCCCTCAAAATCCTTGGCATATTCCTTGACCGAACCCTCAGTTTCCGTATCCATGCAGAGTACATCCGTAAAACCACCATTAAAAGAATTAATGTCATCAAGGCTATAGGTACCAGGTTACCGAGTGCCCACAGGAAAACTATTGCACAAGTGGTCAACAGCTGGTTGATACCAAAAATGTTTTATGGCGTGGGCCTCTATAGCCGAGGTGACGATAAAATCCACCAAAAACTCCGCCCCCTTTACAACCAAGCATTCCGATATTCCTCCGGCGCCTTCGTTACCAGTCCTATCCTTTCCATAATGGCCGAATGTGGCCAACTTCCGTATGACTACCTCCTCGCAAACATTCTTGTGTCTAAATCCACCAAGTGGCTTAGTCTTAATCGCAATAAAAATGTCGCGTTAATCCATAGAGCTTCTACCATTTTTCATTCCCTTACAAATCATACCCTTCCCCAAACAGCCGTTCAAATCACACCCAAAATCAGACCTTGGAACCAACCCTCACCACTAATTGATCTTTCCTTACTCCAAATAGTCAGAGCCGGAGATCCCCCATCAATAATCCAAGCCAACTTCTTCAAACTCCGTAACGATAAATATCCCCACCATTACCATGTGTACACCGATGGATCTTTATCTAATGGTAAAGTCGGGTACGGCATTTCAAGCGATTCATCCCTTCCCAACATCAGCTCTTCTCTACCCTCTATATGTTCCATTTTTAGTGCCGAAGCCTATGCTTTAATGAAAGCTTCCAATTTAAAATTCCCATTTAATATCCCCTCCGTAGTCTTCAGTGACTCTGCCAGCTGTCTCCAGGAATTGAATTCTTCATGTGTGAAGCATCCCTGGCTCCAAGAAGCGGAGAGACTTTCTCTGGAGAATCGAGTCGCTTTCTGCTGGGTTCCTGGTCATTCTGGTATCCTTGGCAATGAGAAAGCGGATCGATTAGCCGGGGAGGGTCGCGAATTGGTCTCAGAGGATGTATCCATCCCAGCACAAGACTTTGACTAGAAACCTTCCCAACTTTTCTTTTTCTCTGAACTTTTGTTGGACAAAAAAGGAACAAATCATCCGAAGACACCGTGAAGATTTTTTCAGCCGCTCTTGAGTTTTAGCGTCATTAACAAACAAACATTCATTTTTATGTATAGATTTGATTTTTTTAATGGAAAAATGACTTTTTTTAATTTTCCAATTTTATGACTTTGCCTGGAAACCTTCCCAACTTTTCTTTTTCTCTGAACTTTTGTTGGACAAAGGAGCAAATCATCCGAAGACACCGTCATATATATAGATAGGAAGAAGAACACTGATCAATAATAAATCTCTCCTGTTGAAATCTGCTTTGCGCTCGTTGGTCAGAGAAAAAGGAGGGAAATGTTTATCCGCAAACGCTCATCGAGTATAAGTATCAGCGCACCGGCCATGACCGTTCATTCATTCGATGATTTCGATACGATACGATTTCAGCGACAGCAAGACAAGAAGCAACCAGCTAGCAGCCTGCCCAAGCAGTAAAGCGAGTAAGCGATTGGTATCGCCCTCGCTTGTCAGCATCGATCAACATCCATAACAGCAGTCGGTGGTCGGCTGACCGGTTCCCGTAGCGACATCCGACAGTAAGACGAGTAAGCGGGTGGCATCGCGCTCGCTTCTTGGTAACAAACGAATTCCGCAACAGCAGCCGGCTGTTGGCTGACTGGTACCCGTAGCGGCATCCGTCAGTAAGACGAGTAAGCGAGTGGCATTGTCCTCGCTTGTTGGCAACGAACGGCATCCGTATCAGTAGCCGTTGGTCGGCTGGCTATTCCGATTCTAACTTAATTTTAAAATTTTAGAAATTTTCAGGGTATAATTGACACCATACGAAAACATGTTCTTTTGCAACTGCCTTCGCTGTAGGAATTTTGTGATTGTTTGTCTTATTGTTTTTTTTGAAGGGTTTTATACATTTATACAGCTCCAGCTTATTATACAACGACAAACAACGCTCTTGGTATAGATGATATACCAGAAGGAATTCTTGGGATTATACCACATTCGATCCGGGGAAACATCAGTGCATTCAACTATCTTATTACTGCTACGGAAAGGTTTTCTCAATGTATTGCTTGCTCGCAGGTGACTAAATTAATAGAGATAACGATGACAGATAAAGATTCAAGTGAGTGACAAAATTCCAAATTTTTTCCTTTTTTTCAGCAAATACTGGATAGATTTCAACAACAAGGAAAAACCTTTGTCATTGAAGCATTAATTTCAGCAACGATTCTTGAGGATATTGCCGGAATATCAAATTTGACATGCGGCGTAGATGAGGCAAAAAAAAAACTTTTCTTAAATTGTACGTTAAAAATAAAGTAATGCAAGTATTTACATTTTCAGATGATCGACTTTAGTGGAAGCGATACAAAATGAATTTGCACAAATAGAGAGAAACGGAATTCATGCGAAAAAGTTTGACGCAAAATAAAATTATTTTATCAAGCTTTCGAACAAAATAAAAAATGTAACTTTAGCTGTAATCATTAAAAAAACCTGTTAATATTTGACTTAAACTTTCGGGGTAGTCCTAGCTGACTGCCACAAAACGAATGTGAATATTTATTGTTAACTAGCTGACCCAGAAGACTTCGTTCCGTCCAACATTAATTCATTGCTTGCAATATCTTTAAAATCGATTCACGCAATAAATCGGGTTTTATTTTTGCTCAAAACATCGCTTTTTTATCAAATTGCAGGAATGTCCTCAATTGTTTTAGTCAATCTGAAAGGGACAGTCAATTTTCATACTGGAGAACTTGGATATTTTCAATTTTGGCTTCTAAAAGTATGACAATCGGCAGTCATTTCATATTATTGATAATCTGTTATCAATTGGCCACTTTAATTGGTGTATTATGTTAGAATACTGAAGTCGGTTTTTTTGGATATTCCAACTTATGAAAAATGGTTGATTTTTGTATGATGTCTTGTCGGACCGACATGAGTTGATTACGGTGCTGTAAGATATCATAATGAAACTATCCAAAACAACAACGTTTTGTGCATTTGCAATGCGACAATTTAGCACTGGCACCTGAATTGAAGATGTTCTATTAACTGATTGTTGGAAATTGGGGTTTTCTTGAAGTTTGCTCAGTTTGAAAGTGAAGAAATTTAAATTTATAATTTTGAATATAATTTATTTGTAATTTTTCTGCATTTTTGACAAACAACATTTGATTAACACAAACAAAATTTGATATTTTTGAATGAAAAAATGCCGTCTTTTATTTTCCAATTTTCCTTCGAAATTTGCCATTTTTTTAGTATATATATGCATATATACATATACATATATATGTATATGTATATATATATATATATATATATATATATATATATATATATATATATATATATATATATATATATATATATATATATATATATATATATATATATATATATATATATATATATATATATATATATATATATATATATACATATATATATATATATATATATATATATATATATATATATATATATATATATATATATATATATATATATATATATATATATATATACATTGTATATATATATATAGCGATTCCACGGGAAAAGAATAGAGTTGAAAAAAAAATTTGTCCGATTTTGCTCAAAATCGCTTGGTATGTTCTTCATCGAAAATAATAAGACCCGTATTTTTTTATTTTTTTATTAGGGTGACCATGTTCGATATAGGGTTACCAGAAAAATCGACATTTTTCGAAAATTTTTATTTTTGAAAAATCATAACTTCTGAACCGCTGCATCTATTTTAAATTTTTTTTCATAAATCGAAAGAATATTACTTCTTGTTTTGATAAAAAATATTGATTCAAATAATTAATGTACTCAAATTTGCTAAAATGTTCAATATATTTGTTTTTTATGATTTTTGAAATGTTGGACCACAACGGCTATTTATTATTATATTTTTTTATTAAAATTCAAACATTTTTACATAACACATCAAAAAATCTCAAATGTTCATCTAGCCGTTTTTGAGTTAAATTTTTTGAAAATTTCAAGTTTTTTGCCTATACACACATGGAATGAGCATCATTTTCCATCTCTTCAAAATAACTGCGGGAATCATTTCATTGAAGTTATCAAACTTATTCCTAATAAATTCATGATAACCATGTTTACAAATCTAGTTTTATTTGTGAAGTATTGTACCCATCAAAAGTAGGGGAGGCTGGTTCAATTCTGACCCCATTAAATATAGGAACTATAAATCAGCCTCAAATTGTTTAAAATTAGAGACCAACATTGCTAGGGTTTACTCAGCCATGGTTTACGCTATAACTGGAGCCACAATGGTCCGTTAGCGTCCAAATTCAGCATGAGTGCTCATAAGGATGGCAGAGGCACACATTCCGAATTTGAGTTGTAGCGTAAATCACGACTGAGTAAACTTAACTCATATTTTAAATTAATCCACATTGAGTGAACCGAACTGAAACCTTACTAAAGAAACGTTTAATACAATGAAGCATGACTGCTCAAATTGCAATGTTTAGATTAATAGTTACAGGAAACCTACTCCTAAACTATATGGTTATGCAGTGGAAAGGAGAACAAAGTTGGATAAAAGCTATTCCTACTTTTGTAATACCTGCTATTACAGACTTTATCGCTTTATCAAGAAAGAAAACGAGCCAGCAACTCCAAGTGCAGTTAATCTAGAATGTTAAACTCAAGAACTCACCGTTTCTGAACCGTGTTTAATATTTAAAGTGCAATATCCTACTTTTTAAATTGGATTTTCAATGTTTTTCAGTAGCCGCCCAAAAAATTGTATTCTGTCTGGTTCAAGTGCAACGCATACTGTCTGCGTATGCATTTATCATCAGAATGTTAAATTAATGTTTAAAACCCTTAAGGTTAAGAAACTTATTCCTAACCATTTTAAAACGTACCATGAAATCCTACAGAGAAATGTTGGTTGAAAACCTGTGATCATTGCCCGGGTACGCAAACACTGGAAAATGACCTGATGAATTTTCTTCAAAATATCGATTCCTTAGAATTTAAACAATGGGAGCAAACAGATCGTTGTTATCTAAATTCAATGCGAATGGATGCAGAAGAGTTTGTGGAAACATTTTTAGAAAAATTAAGCGAATTATCTCTGCATAATATTATTGCGGAGCAACAAGTTAACTACTTAAAACAACTTAAAACTAATTTGAAAGCAACTGACTGCATTATAATTGCATTTATTCTGGACGCTATACAAGGTTTTCATTGGGCAAACGCTCAATGCACAATCCATCCTTTTGCCATGTATTATAAGGATGAAGCACAAAATTTAAAGTTTACAAGCTTCATAGCAATCGCAGAATTTACTAAACATAAACATGTTGCCGTTCGGCTGTTTGTAACAAATTGTGTAAATTTCATTAAAAAAAAAGCTACCTCACCTGAAAAATATCCATTTTTTTTCTAATGAAGGCAGTCAATACAGAAATAAGATGACTGCTTCCAATTTGTGCCACATGTACAAGGACTTCGGTCTTAATGCAGAGTGGAACTTTTTTGCCACTTGCTATGGAAAAGGGCCTTGTGATGCTTTAAGAGGCGTTCTAAAGCGAAACGCTTCAAAAGCAAGTTAACAAGGCCATCATATTACAACTGCATACGAACTCTTGGGCTGTTTCTTAAGTAGATTCCAAAATATTTTACTTGTTGTTCTCGGAAAAAGATTACAATGCAATGGAAAAGAAAATAAAGAACCGTTGTACTCCTGTAAAACAAATTTCTGGGACACAATCGTTTCATTACTTTAAGCCACAAAATGAAAATTACATTATCGTGAAATGGTTTTTGTTTTCAGATAAAGAAAAGTGCGTTAAATTGTTAGAATTTTGCTTTGTAATTTTTTTTTGATGAATTATGAAAAATAAAAATAATTTAATAATCAAATTAAATGCTGACATTTAATTGAAGGTAATCTGAGAAAACCCCAGCCATGTAGTCTAAGGCTTTGAGATTTGAGCTCCAATTCCTCAATATAGCGGAGCCTGGTCCAATCCCAACTCTGTGGCCAATTCCGACCTCCCAAGATTCTCTCAGACAGCACTGGTTTGCCAAATTTTTATTGATACCAATGGAAAGCTTTCATTACACAAAGAATCTCAACGTATATTGCATTGGTAGAAGAAATTGTGTTTTTTGGACTTCAAAATTTACAATATTTGAGAAAAAATGTTCTACACGCTAAAAAAATTTGTATTCTAGTTTCGGTTCGGTTCACTTAAAATGACCCTAATGTGGAATAATTCAAAATATGAGTTAAATTTACTCAGTCGTGGTTTACGCTACAACTCAAATTCGGCATGAGTGCCTCTGCCATCTTTATGAGCACTCATGCTGAATTTGGACGCTAACGGACCATTGTGGCTCCAGTTATAGCGTAAACCATGGCTGAGTAAACCCTAGCAATGTTGGTCTCTAATTTTAAACAATTTGAGGCTGATTTATAGTTCTTATATTTAATGGGGTCAGAATTGAACCAGCCTCCCTACTTTTGATGGGTACAATACTTCACAAATAAAACTAG